>PGWS01019655.1:0-12112 GCA_002896235.1 Cicer reticulatum
CTTTAAAAAAATAATTTAAAGGTGTTTAAAATGAATTAATGCACATTATGTCAAGAAAACACCATGAATTGTCATAAAATCTTGTCATAAAGGAGAGTAAAAGAATGAGTCAAGTCACTAATTTTTGTTTTTATAGGATGGACCAAGAATATTTTCAAAACACTTATACATAAAGGTTGGTTTCACTAACTCTATATATCTCCTAAAATGAATACTTTTTTTGTCGCAAATAAAACTAACAAACGATATAACTTATATAAATTCTAATTTAATTAAATAATTCAACTAATATTTTATCAACTAAAATAAATCAAGCAAGACAAGAATACCACTCACACATAACAAAATAAAACAAACATATCTAACATATCAATTTCATGATTATCGAAACTAATCAAATAAAAAAATATCCATTTATGAAATAAGGACATCATAAATAGTCCCCATGTAATTGTCATGTCAAAACAATTAAATAAAAATGAAGATTATAATTATTTAAGTAGAATAGAGTGTGATAAAATTTAATTTAATTTATTTACACATAGAATAATTATTAATTTAATAATAGCAATTACTAAAAAGATACATATATAATATACATGAAAATTTTGGGGTGTTACAATTGTCGGTTTCTCCTCACACAACGCCTTTTGAAGACCTTGATGTGCCAACATATCCTTAACCCTTCTTTTCCATCATGAGAAGTTGTATGTTACGTGAACCTTACCACCTCGAATTTTGTACCAAAGTTACTCGTTATCTTATTTCAATTGTTAGAACAACAACATGATCTTAAAATAATAAAGATATAAATTATAAATATGGCTCAAAACGTTTGATAACGAAGTTTGGCAAATGATACCTACGTCTCCGACTACAAAGCAACTATAGTTCCCTCTTGTTAGATGAATGAATTAGGATTTACATAGTATAAGTTGTGCTTAAATAGTAATAATAAAATTTCTATTATAATAATATCCATGAACCATACCACGAAGAACTATTGTCCCTCACAGTGCCGAGTTACTCCACAACAATCAATTATCAATTAGATCAAATCACCAACTTAATACTATCTTAGAACCATATTCAACCATAACTGCTCCACATTATTGTTGAATCGATTTATCAAACTAAATATTAGTCTTCAAGCCTTCCTCAATTTATTGCATATTTCTTAAATGTACGGGAAAATGGATAAACATTCCTCACCAAGATATTCAGATTTAGTGCTTGCTCACGCAAGCATCCATTGACATGCATATTCATTCCATGCAAAAGCATATAATATAAAACAAAATTTACGGCCTCCAAAATCCACATAAAAACATTCAACTATTTTCCATTACAAGTCTTAGATCGCTTATATAATTGAAAGATTGACAGCATCAAAACAAAAATAACTAGTTTATTATTTAATTGAAAGGGACGCAAATAATTGAACATATATTTGTTTTTATTTATTTATGAGGAATACGACAGCGCACTTTGAAAAAGGTAGTGTGTCACATATGCTTAAAAATTGCTATATCTTGTGAACCATATATTTTTTTCTAGTACTAAAGTTAGTCAATACATTCATTAATTTGAGTCCATTACGGAACATTTTGATTTGATTAGATGCATCCAATCTCTCTTTTTCTCATCTTTACCATGGCTTTATAGTTATTTTTTTCCTATAGGTTATCTCAATTTTAGACAATAATGTTCAATGTACTGTCAACATTAAATTAAGATTAAAGAAATATTTTAATCACTCACAAAAAAATATGCAGAATAAATTAGTCTCTTATTAAAAAAATATCATTAAACAGAGATAATTTACATTAAATAACAATTTACCATTAAATTTACAAAAATAAACAGAGATAATTTACATTAAATCACAATTTACCATTAAATTATATAGAAACTAATGACATATATCATTAAGATCGACATTAACATGCATGAACTTCCTTCGTGACTTTTAACAAAAATATAAGAAGACAATTATCGACGATTTCTGGCAACAACAAGGAATGACTGACGTTCGACATAGTGGCAATTTTCCAATAATTTCAATATGTGGTATTTCTACTTCCATTTTTCGTTCTGTTTTTTCTTTTCATAGTTTTATTTCTAATGTGATTTCTTTCTATGTTTTTTGTAAATGACCAAACTATCCCTTCACTCTTAAATCAATGTAGGTATCTCTTTCATATGAGATTTGAACCGCAATTAGTTATATCATAGTAGATGAGACTCTTTGCTTATATCCAATTCCCGTTAGTGATGTAAGGGTTTATTTATCCATAATATATATGCACCCCTTTTCTAGTTCTTGTTTGTGCATCAAATTCTAATTAACCTCTTTTTCCTCTTCCTCTTTTTTTTTTCAATAGTACTGTGACGAATAACAACCATGTACGAACCATTTTGAGACTTTTAAGTGGATTTTAGTACAAGATAATTAATATACAATTATTTTTAAACAATCATTTAATACATTTTGTTTATTAGTTGTTTCACTTTAGTCTAAATCAGTTTTTAGACTTAAAAATTTTGAAATTTAATTTGAAATTCGATCTCAATCATAAGCTTTTTTGCAGGGAATAACGACTTTATTCCAAATTAATTTTAAATAAGAGACCTTGTTGCTTTTTCTTCATATTTACACGTGCTTGTGTGTTTCAAAATAACTGTATGTATTATAATATAAAAGCAATTATTCATGATTATACATAGAATAATGAACTTTATATACATTGATGAATTGAAGAATATTTGATATGCAATTTTTGGGTTTAAAGACGGAGTATTGGAATAAGTCCGTAAGATGCTTCATAGGATGCCATTGTCGTATATGCTCAAATGACTATTTCACTATATTAACTTCATTTGTCATTGAATCAATTTCGACATTTTTTTTGTTGTTGTTGAAGTGTCAAGTAGATGACATGTCAGTTATCTAGATCATATTATTAAAAATTGTTGATGTATAAATATTTTTGGACCAAATTAGTCACTTTGAATATGTAGTTCCTATAAAGAAAGGCTGCGTCAAAACAAGTGAATAAATATATCAATTGAGTGATAATTTTTTGACTTTTTTGTTTCTGCTAATATATGACGAATATATTTATTTGTAGTAGCTAAACATATATTATATTATTATAGGTAACTACAAAAGTGTATTTATTAAAAACACTTGTTTTTTGGTTTTCAAAACTATCATTATTTTGAGAGGTTTCGCCTCCAACTATAAGGAAGAATTTTTTATTATTTATAATTATACTTGACTTGAGAGATTATTATTTCTCTTTAAGTTTTAGTTTTACGTGACTCGAGAAATAAGTTTTTGCAAACTATGCTTGAAAATATTTGATTTATAGTAACAAATTAAATTGGTTTCATTTATAATAATTAATATAAAAATTTGATGACTATCAAATATGGAACTTTGTATATTAACAACTACAGATATGATTATATATCTAATGTCATTTCATTAGAAAATAATTAACATAAACACTTTTTTATAATCACATAACCATTATGCCACTTTTGATTATAAAAATCGTTTATATTTCACAATTAAATTTGATAATAACAAAACTATATTACTTAATATCTAGTATCCGTTATTTTTGCCGAAAAGAACCATAATCTTAAAAGCTACTTGAAGTAACTTATAAAAAAATGCTATAAGCTACATGTTCGTAGTGAAATGAGTGTTACCAAATAAGTTTTATAGGTTATAAGCAATAAACTAGCTTATTTGTCTTGCCAAACAAATTAACCCAAATTGTAGATCATGATTCAATTCAAAAAGTCTCTTCATTTTTTTTTGCAAAAGTTAATTCAAAAGACATTTATATATCTCCTTATTAGCAAGTAAAATTAAAATTTTAGAAAATATAAATATTTCAATAAAATAAACAGATCAGTAATTTTTTTTTTAAATCGTGGTGGTTCAGTGTGATTTCGTTAATCTTATTGTGCTCGTAAAAAATATTTAAATAAGATTTTAGTGCCATGCAATTAGATCGTTTTTGTTTTTTGTTTGGTCTTGTAAGTTTTTTTTTTTTTTTTTTATAATCAATCTTTTCAAAACTATTATTTTAGTTCGTAATGTCAATATATTAAGCTACTTGGTAAAATTTTATTAGACCACTAACGACTACATGGATTAAAATCAACAATGTTTGACTTTAATGAGGCTGAATCCAAACAAAAAAATTATCATAATTAAAATGAAAAATACACTATAATTACAAAGCCGACTAAAGAGTTCAATAGCACAAGGCTCTAATTGATGAGAGTGATTTTGAGTTAAATATATTTTTAATCTCTATAAAATTATGCCATTTTAAGTTTAATCTCTAAAAATATTTTATTCACTTCTAAGTCATGAATTTAAAAGAAAAAAAAATTAATATTTACAAAAAAAAAAAATCAAAATAGAAACTGAAAGAGAATAATTTAATTTAGGGAAAAGATAAATCTTTTTTGTATAATAAAATAAAATTCTATAAGATTAAAATTTATCAAATATTTCAATTTGATAAAATAGAATAACACTAAAAATTAAGACACCGTATTTTATTCACCCTATCAAATCTGTATTTATGGTGATAAAAATTGAAATTAAAACATTAACTTATTAAGTACATAGAGGCCACGTTATTTATTTGAGAAAATTTTGTATGGATTTTCCTGCAGATCAGTTCCGGTAGATATTTACATGCTAAATTTTCTGCGGAAGTTACTTTTGATATATATATTTGTAGGAAATGCTAATTTCCTAAAAATTGGTATTTTTTTGGCATTTGCTTCGAAAAATTAGGCAGGAAGTTTTATGCAGTTTCTCATATCCTCGTAAAAAGTAGAAAATATATAGTCATGATTGTGTGTTTAAGCCTACAAGTGTATTAGGGGCACAATTGGTGGAACTAGTTAAAATTCAATCTTGATGGAGACATAAATGATTTAAGTTAAATTTAAATCAAATGACTTTTTCTATGATTTTAATTATTGGTGACAAAATTCGAGAGTTTGTCTTTAGGTGGTGTGATCCTTTTAATTAATTCTACATTTGTTTAGATTCCATTAGTGTTTTCCCTCTTTTTTGGGTGTTGTAAATTCTCTATTTTGTTATATTTGACGTATGTTGTATTTTGAATAATTTTATTTTAATATTGGCATTTGAAAAAGACATATAACTTGTGTTGGGGGACCCCTCATTGATGTATTGAAATCTTCACAATTATTTCCTTTGAGAGAAGGAGAAATGGGTGTATTCATTTAACTAATGATAATAAGGACCAATAAATCAAAATTCCTTGCTCATGTGTACATGATTGAAATTCATGTGGGAGAACGTGAAGAAAAACAGCTTTGAATATAAATCACTATCTTGTTTCTCATGTATTCATGAAGATCGCTCATTTATATGTATATCAAATAATCTAAAAGAGTAACTTTGTAAAAGTTACTTTAATGTAAATGTTAAATTTCTTCTATTCAACCGTTTTGATAATTTATTGAGAATAAATATAATTTATAATTTATAAAAAATTTTAGTAAAGTAATATGGTAAAATAAAAAAAAATTAAATAATCAAATTGATAATTTAATGTCAATTAAGTGTTATGAAAGAATAACTCTAATCAAAATTAAGTTGATTTCCATCCTTATATGACTTTATTATATAATTAAAATACTATCCTCATATCTATTTTTCAATTGGGTTTAATTAAAGAAGTTAGACCAATTACAGTGAGGGGTCTTTTCTAGTTTTCTTTATTAAACATCAGATAAATGCATCTATTTGTAGTAAAAAAAAGTGTGTGCTTCAGCAGACACCCTTTTTCTTCACTTTATTTTTGGGGCCAAATTACACCATTCAAATTAAAATTATTTTAATTTTAGGAGTAGTTTAGGGAGGGAAGAAAGTTGCGTTACTTTTGTTTTTATTGGTGTTCTAAACTTCTAACTAATCCGTTGAATTGTTTACGGACATATTGAGTCAATTGTTAAATATGGAACGAATCATAACCTTTTGTATTTCCATTATATATTTCTTCGTTTATCAAAAAGGGTTTAATATAATAATAAACACCAAAGAACTTTTAAGAAAAAACAAGCAATATAGAATATGGTGATCTTCACTAGAGTTTGATCCATGACATAAAAGTGTGACTGATTTTCTCTGTTGTAGAAACATAAAATTGGATGATTCAAATAACGATACTATGCGTATTATCTCTTACAAGAAAAAAACTATTAAATATCTTGAGAGATGAAATTCAACGTAAAATTATCTTGAATATTTCTGTTGATTCAAAACACTTTTATAAAACACTTTTATTATTTTTGTGGAGCAGACAAATATATTCTTATTGCTAATAAAAATTGGGATAAATGGACTAGAAAACATTGGGAGACTTAAACTTATGGGAACGACAATTAATTTTAACTAGAATTTAATGGGAACGACAATTAATTTTAACTAGAATTCAACCCGTACGCTATAAGGATAATTTGTAAAAGAAAGCCATGGGTGAACAATAAATAATATACACACAACAACAAGTACAAGAAAGCAAGATCCTTCAATATTTAAGATATACCTTGATTTGAACTAATAATACTAAAAAGAAAACAAAACAATTTCTTCTATATGTCTAGGATCCGAATTAATGGCAGATGCATCTTAACTAACACAAACGATATTTTGTTTTTAAAATTTAATTTTTTTTTATCTAATCTATTGTTTCTTAAAAGAAATAGTTATGAAAATATATTTTAAATCACGTGCATATTAAAAATTTGTATATTAGTTTTTTTTTACAACAAAATGATACGTGTAAAATGATCTATTTAATTATATCCTTTTAACACCTTATTATATTTACTTTTTTCTATATATTTAATCACGGTATTCTTTTTAATAACTTATATTTTAGGTCTATACATTCTTCATGTCAAAGTAAATATTTTCTATAAAATTTAAGAGAGTATTATCCTCTATTTATTTTATTTATAATTTTAATTCAATTATTCTTATTTATTTATTTATTTATTGTATTTGCATAATTTATCATGATATAATAGAATAACTCAACTTGGTCAACTTTACTAACAAAATGTTATATGATAAGAAAATGTTGTTAAAGAATAGAGAAAGTTGTTGTGGAGAAGGTTGTTGCATACGGTTGTTGCATACAGTTAAAGATGTTTTGTCATGCAAAACAAAAATAGAAACAGTGCAGTGAAAAAATGGGAGAGAGAAAAAAAAAATGAAAAACACTTGGAAAAACTTGGTGACTAAGTTGGAGTAAAGCGTTTTAGAATTTAGAGCAATATTCTCTTATGATGGCTCTGCAGAGATTGAGCCACATAATTAAAGATTCGGTTATAAACAATCAATGACAACCTCTTCAATTTTGTAAGAGTGGGGGACCCTACCTCTCACACATACTCTTTGTTGATGATCCTGTTTTGGTTGTTGAGGTTAGTATAGAACAAATTCAGCTCATTAAATCTATTTTGGCATACTTCTACTGCAATTTTGGCCAAAAAATCTACATGCAAAAGATTTTTTTTCTTCTAAAAATATGTCAATTACAGAAGCAGCTTCTTTAAGTCAAATTTTGGAGATTGACCTAACTATAAATCTTTTAGCATACCTTGGTGTTCCTCTAATCTATCAACAAGTCTCAAAAGATTCATTCTTCTTTATCTTAGATAGACTAAGATCTAAACTCACAAATTAGAAAGAAAACTCTATTTTTTAGGTAGACATCAATTTTCTTTGAGAAAATTAGTCATAAATTAATAAAATAATAATAATAATAATAATAATAATAAATAATAATTAATTTTATATTATTATTATATATTTATTTATTTTATATTTATATTATATTTATTCTATAAAAATTTTAAGTACTTATGATATTCCAGTAACATTGTTGATATTTCTAGTTATAATATCATCTTGGATTGATTATATAAAATAATTAAAATAAGTGAATTTAGATCTAATTAAAATTTAATAAATTAGGTTGAGTATTTGATTTAGGGAAATAAAATTTAAAATTTATAGAAGAATGAGTTAAACTGTGAAGGTAGAAATTTAGATGAGTAGAATTAGGCTTTTTCCTATTAATTATTCTTACTCTCTATATTACTCATATATTCACATAAACTAAAAACAAAAAATTCACTCATGCACTTTTAAAATTTTCTCTCACAGTCATAATAAGAGAAAAACCATCCTGATATCATTCTAATTATTTTTATACCATTAGTAACTAGATAAAATTATCTTTAAATTAGGCACTGAAATAGTTGGTTTTCACTAATTATAGTAAGAGAAATTCGAGTTACAATTTAGGTAATATTTGTAGTCTTGCTTTTGTTCATTTGTGTTTTCTTTTAATAAATTGAAGCTATTGGATACTTATCTTACAAAAATAAAATTATACTTATAAACTAGAGATCTCAAATTTTCCAATGAAGGATCGTTTACTCAGATCATACAATATTTGAGATTTAATTAAATTGTTAAAGTTGATGAAGATTGCTAAATATGTGTGATTTTTAGGTTGTTTCGGGTAAATTATTTCTAATAATGTTTTTGGTTTTCCTTTTCATATTATATGGTTATTGTTGCGTGGTGAACTCAAGAATATATATAGTTACATGATTCAATGTATGCTATACTCAATATATTCATTCGTAATATGAGGTTAAGCATTTTTTTAGTGTGCGTCCATGCGTGTGTGCATGTGTGTGTGAAATTCATTCTAACTAGTTGAATTTTCCATCTATAGCAATGGAAGCAAGGGTATATGGATACTCAAGTAAAGGACATTGGTTCAAGCCAATGTAGTCTTTATAGCTTATTTGGTACATAGAGTTCAAGTTATTAGATTACTCACGTCTAATAGCTTAAATTGTTTGAAAGAATTGGGTCTAGAGGTAGAAGAGGGATTGAGTGTAGCTTACAAAGAAATAGTATTTTCTTTTTGAATTGAGATATAGTTTTTCCAGAGCGTTTTCCATGCTTAGCACATCAACCTGGCTGGGAAGCTTCTCTAATTGTTTTTATTAAATTTACTTTACTATGTTTAATGCTCACTATGTTCCAGGTGATGTTTTACAGATAACAAGTAAACATTGGAAGTCTAAGGAGTATCCGGATTGCGCATCAGTCATCTCATGTCTTTAGTTAAAGTCAGATCAACTTCTTGAGTCTAGATTAGAGTTTATAATTTGATTAAATATCATTTGAAGGTTGTTTAAAAGTTGTAAATATTTTAGTATTCTAAGTTATTTCAAGAGTTCACAAAAGAATTTCTATATTTATATACACTTACAAATTTGAATTAAAAATTTCAGCTTCCGTATTGTGTAAAACTTTTTTTCTTTCTCAAGATTTATAGTTAAACTTTAGGTATTATATTTTTTGGGTTACTCTTGCTCGATCATCTCTATCTAGCATTACCGGCTTATGTGATTCAAACAATTTCAATTCTTAGTTCTATTTGTGACAAAGCGAAAATATTATGTCGCAATATCATTTGGGGTAATACAACTGAACAAATAACATATTATTTGATCTCTTTGGAAAAAATTTGCCAGACCTCAAATTCGTTAATCAGACATAAATTATGAAACTTGATTGGCAACTGTTGCAAACAGATACATATTTTGGGTTTAACTAGCTTAAGCTAAGTATAATTGTAGTATTGTAAACACCTCTCCTATCCAACAATGCAACATTGCTTCAAGTACTTGGAGGAATATTTGTAAACTTTGGCTTAATACCAAAAGTAAAGTAATGTGAAATGGATTATTTGTGATGGTCATTCTATAAAACTTTGGAAGGATCACTGGATAGCGGGTTGTGGAAAGCTTGTTGTCTCAATACATCAAGCCATTCCACCTAGAGAATCTGATTTTTCTATATTGAGCTACATCATTGGTACAAATTGTGATGTGGATTTGAGTTGATTCCATACGAGACAAATAATCTTCCAAGTAATTTCTTGAAAAATAAGTGGTAAAATAAAATTGGGAAAGCAAACAAACAAACAAACAAACAAACATGGGATGAAGAAGATGGAGAAGGCGCCAAAATCAAGTATAATTGATAAGCCAATGAAGAATCGCCATAATGGTAAGCAATCCATTGGTAAAATTCAAGCAAGTTATAATCCAAGAACTCAAAGAAGAAATATATCTCACTCAAGATTCTCATTAAAAGAAAACTATAATTCATTTCAAACTTTTTTATACATGAGGTTATAAATGCATATTTATAGTAATATTATCTCTATATATAAATGGACCATCAACACTAATAGCCACATTGCGCTAAATAAATTTTTCTAAAATAAATTAAATATAATAAAGCAACATATTTTCATTTACAAATAACATCAACTAAATCTAAATTAAAACTATTACAATTCCAAATTAAAGTAAACGAAAAATTATTACAAACAAAGTAAAATAAATAAAGTTTCTCCTAATTTATTAAAATATGAACCATTTGCATGCTCTTAAAGTTCTTATCAAATTGGAATTAGAGTAACTGTAACAAATTATGCTTGAGTCAATTTTTGAGAAAATTTAATCTTGAAGCCTCCATCTGATGCTTCTCAGGATTTCCCCACATGATTGCTAGCCAGAAGCGGCCAATTTACTCTTAAGTTAGATAAGGCTTACTTGATAATATTATTCAAGGCGGTTTGGAATTGATAGAGTCCGGCTAGATTTAGGATGACACTTGGAAGATGGCACACGTGAAAGTCCTAACAAATGCTGAAAGATTTCATAGAGGTGCGGTCTCTGATGACCTATGTCAGTGTTGCCTCTCTGCACTTGAGACCCTTATGCATGTTGTAGGAGATTGTGAAGATGTCCAACTATTTTGGAATAGAGTTATTAAGCCTGGATTTTGAAATAAAGTCTTGGTTTAGGTACTTATATTTGGCTTGAATGGAATCTTACTCAAAATGACACAGGAAAAATCCCTTAGACGTGGAAAATGTTCTTTGGTGTGATAGTTAATGAACTATGAAAAAATTGAAACTCTTTGGTTTTCTCCCAAAGTACAAAGAGATGGAGTGTTTTGTGGTATTACATTTGTAACCAAGTTGATTTTATTCATAACTATTTGATGAAGAGTAAGAATCTAAAACAGAACCGGATTATCAAAAAGCATGGATTAAACTCATGTGGTGTTATGAAGATAAACGTTGGGGTTTACACCCATATTGATGGCTCTTTGGCTTGTAGTGTAATCCTTCGCGACCATAATAGAAAGTTCTGCTACACTGAGAAAAATCTTAGACAACGTTTTTTTTAAGCATTAAACAACGATTACAAGCGTTGTGTATTTCAGCACTATTAATGGTATCGACGATGTTTTTATTTTTAAAATAAATAGCGTTATCTAATGTAACCTATAACAACGCTTTTCTTTAAAAAGTGTTGTTGTAGTGTACATTAGACAAAGCTTTTAAAGAAAAACGATGTCTAATTTAACCTATTAAAGAGTTATTTTAATCAAAACATCCCCAATTTTTGTTAAATATATATACACACATCAGATTCGGAATAGAAACACTTGTATCTCATAGAAAATAAAAATATTGTTATATATTAAATATATATAATCAAGTTCGGAAAATATTCCCCACCCCATGTTTGACGAGGACACTAGACAAATAAAAATATATACATCAATGCAATGATTTATAAGACAAAAATTGAATCTCACGTTAATTTTATATGTGAAATTTATTCTTTGAAACTTGAGCTCCCCTTTCAGTGCATAAAATTTGGATAGCTCTAACAATTATATACTTGTGTATCAAGCATAAACTTCAATTTTAAGTGATTTGTATAATCACCATGTACTAAATCTAAATGGTAAACTATTTATAATATGGTATTACTGACAATCAATACCTAGTACCTCCTAAAAGAAATTCAATAAGCAAATCAAATACAAAAAGAGAAAATAATATACCATAAATTAAATTCGAAAGAAAAACTAACCTAAAATTATATGATATGATAAATGTCGCGGCCTAAAATTTCGAGTTTAAAT
>PGWS01019656.1:0-11881 GCA_002896235.1 Cicer reticulatum
ATTCAACTAATATTTTATCAACTAAAATAAATCAAGCAAGACAAGAATACCACTCACACATAACAAAATAAAACAAACATATCTAACATATCAATTTCATGATTATCGAACTAATCAAATAAAAATATCCATTTATGAAATAAGGACATCATAAATAGTCCCTGTAAATGTCACGTCAAAACAATTAAATAAAAATGAAGATTATAATTATTAAGTAGAATAGAGTGTGATAAAATTTAATTTAATTATTTACACATAGAATATTATTAATTTAATAATAGCAATTACTAAAAAGATACATATATAATATACATGAAATTTTGGGGTGTTACAATTGTCGGTTTCTCCTCACACAACGCCTTTTGAAGACCTTGATGTGCCAACATATCCTTAACCCTTCTTTTCCATCATGAGAATTGTATGTTAGTGAACTTCACCTCGAATTTTGACCAAAGTTACTCGTTATCTTATTTCAATTGTCTAGAACAACAACATGATCTTAAAATAATAAAGATATAAATTATAATATGGCTCAAAACGTTTGATACGAAGTTTGGCAAATGAATACCTACGTCTCCGACTACAAAAGCAACTATAGTTCCTCTTGTTAGATGAATGAATTAGGATTTACATAGTATAAGTTGTGCTTAAATAGTAATAATAAAAATTCTATATAATAATATCCATGAACCATACCACGAAGAACTATTGTCCCCCACAGTGCCGAGTTACTCCACACAATCAATTATCAATAGATCAATCACCAACTTAATACTATCTTAGGAACCATATTCAAACCATAACTGCTCCACATTATTGTCAATCGATTTATCAACTAATATTATCTTCACACCTTCTCAAATTATTGCATATTTCTTAAATGTACGGGAAAATGGAATAACATTCCTCACCAAGATATTTCAGATTTAGTGCTTCTCACGCAAGCATCCATTGACATGCATATTCATTCCATGCAAAAGCATATAATATAAAACAAAATTTACGGCCTCCAAAATCCACATAAAAACATTCAACTATTTTCCATTACAAGTCTTAGATCGCTTATATAATTGAAAGATTGACAGCATCAAAACAAAAATAACTAGTTTATTATTTAATTGAAAGGGACGCAAATAATTGAACATATATTTGTTTTTATTTATTTATGAGGAATACGACAGCGCACTTTGAAAAAGGTAGTGTGTCACATATGCTTAAAAATTGCTATATCTTGTGAACCATATATTTTTTTCTAGTACTAAAGTTAGTCAATACATTCATTAATTTGAGTCCATTACGGAACATTTTGATTTGATTAGATGCATCCAATCTCTCTTTTTCTCATCTTTACCATGGCTTTATAGTTATTTTTTTCCTATAGGTTATCTCAATTTTAGACAATAATGTTCAATGTACTGTCAACATTAAATTAAGATTAAAGAAATATTTTAATCACTCACAAAAAAATATGCAGAATAAATTAGTCTCCTTATTAAAAAAATATCATTAAACAGAGATAATTTACATTAAATAACAATTTACCATTAATTTACAAAAATAAACAGAGATAATTTACATTAAATCACATTTACCATTAAATTATATAGAAACTAATGACATATATCATTAAGATCGACATTAACATGCATGAAACTTCCTTCGTGACTTTTAACAAAATATAAGAAGACAATTATCGACGATTTCTGGCAACAACAAGGAATGACTGACGTTCGACATGTGGCAATTTTCCAATAATTTCAATATGTGGTATTTCTACTTCCATTTTTCGTTCTGTTTTTTCTTTTCATAGTTTTATTTCTAATGTGATTTCTTTCTATGTTTTTTTGTAAATGACCAAACTATCCCTTCACTCTTAAATCAATGTAGGTATCTCTTTCATATGAGATTTGAACCGCAATTAGTTATATCATAGTAGATGAGACTCTTTGCTTATATCCAATTCCCGTTAGTGATGTAAGGGTTTATTTATCCATAATATATATGCACCCCTTTTCTAGTTCTTGTTTGTGCATCAAATTCTAATTAACCTCTTTTTCCTCTTCCTCTTTTTTTTTTCAATAGTACTGTGACGAATAACAACCATGTACGAACCATTTTGAGACTTTTAAGTGGATTTTAGTACAAGATAATTAATATACAATTATTTTTAAACAATCATTTAATACATTTTGTTTATTAGTTGTTTCACTTTAGTCTAAATCAGTTTTTAGACTTAAAAATTTTGAAATTTAATTTGAAATTCGATCTCAATCATAAGCTTTTTTGCAGGGAATAACGACTTTATTCCAAATTAATTTTAAATAAGAGACCTTGTTGCTTTTTCTTCATATTTACACGTGCTTGTGTGTTTCAAAATAACTGTATGTATTATAATATAAAAGCAATTATTCATGATTATACATAGAATAATGAACTTTATATACATTGATGAATTGAAGAATATTTGATATGCAATTTTTGGGTTTAAAGACGGAGTATTGGATAGTCCGTAAGATGCTTTCATAGGATGCCATTGTCGTATATGCTCAAATGACTATTCACTATATTAACTTCATTTGTATTGAATCAATTTCGACATTTTTTTTTGTTGTTGTTGAAGTGTCAAGTAGATGACATGTCAGTTATCTAGATCATATTATTAAAATTGTTATGTAAATATTTTTGGGACCAAATTAGTCAACTTTGAATATGTAGTTCTATAAAGAAAGGCTGCGTCAAAACAAGTGAATAAATATATGCAATTGAGTGATAATTTTTGACTTTTTTGTTTCTGCTATATATGACGAATATATTTATTTGTAGTAGCTAAACATATATTATTTTATTATAGGTAACTACAAAAGTGTATTTATAAAAACACTTGATTTTTTTGGTTTTCAAACTATCATTATTTTGAGAGGTTTCGCCTCCAACTATAGGAAGAATTTTTTATTATTTTATAATTATCTTGGACTTGAGAGATTATTTTTCTCTTTAGTTTTAGTTTTACGTGACTCGAGAAATAAGTTTTTGCAAACTATGCTTGAAAATATCTTGATTTATAGTAACAAATTAAATTGGTTTCATTTATAATAATTAATATAAATTTGATGACTATCAATATGGAACTTTGTATATTAACAACACAATATGATTATAATATCTATGTCATTTATTAAGAAAATTAATTAACATAACACTTTTTATATCACGATCATATCACTTTGATTGGTAAAATCGTTTATATTTCAAATTAAATTTGATATTACGTATATTACTAAATTATCTAGTATCCGTTAATTTTTGCCGAAAAGGAACCATAATCTTTAACAAGCCTACTTGAAGTAACTTATAAAAAATGCTAATAAAGCTACATGTTCGTAGTGAAATGAGTGTTACCAAATAGTTTTATAGGTGTATAGCATAACTAGCTTATTTGTCTTGAAACAAATTAACCAAATTGTAGATCATGATTCATTCAAAAGTCTCTTCATTTTTTTTTGCAAAAGTTAATTCAAAAGACATTTATATATCTCCTTATTAGCAAGTAAATTAAATTTTAGAAAATATAAATATTTCAATAAAATAAACAGATCAGTAATTTTTTTTTAAATCGTGGTGGTTCAGTGTGATTTCGTTAATCTTATTGTGCTCGTAAAAAATATTTAAATAAGATTTTAGTGCCATGCAATTAGATGTAAACTGTTTTTGTTTTTTGTTTGGTCTTGTAAGTTTTTTTTTTTTTTTTTTTATATCAATCTCTTTTCAAAACTATTATTTTTAGTTCGTAATGTCAATATATTAAAGCTACTTGGTTAAATTTTATTAGACCACTAACGACTACATGGGATTAAAATCAACAATGTTTGACTTTAATGAGGCTGAATCCAAACAAAAAAATTATCATAATTTAAATGAAAATACACTATAATTACAAAGCCGACTAAAGAGTTCAATAGCACAAGGCTCTAATTGATGAGAGTGATTTTGAGTTAAATATATTTTTAATCTCTATAAAATTATGCCATTTTAAGTTTAATCTCTAAAAATATTTTATTCACTTCTAGTCTATTTTAATTTAAAGAAGACTAATATAATATTTTACAAAAAAAAAAAAATCAAAATAGAAACTTGAAAAGAGAATACTTTTATTTAGGGAATTAAAAAGATAATATTTTTTCGTATAGATTAAAATAAAATTTATAAGATTAAAATTTTATCAAAATAAATTTACCAAATGTAGAATAAACATCTAAAATATTTAAGACAGCCGTAATTTTTCACTATAAATACGTGTATTTATTGGATTAAAAATTGAAATTAAAACTATTAACTTATTAGTACATAGAGGCCACGTTATTTATTTGAGAAAATTTTGTATGGATTTTCCTGCAGATCAGTTCCGGTAGATATTTACATGCTAAATTTTCTGCGGAAGTTACTTTTGATATATATATTTGTAGGAAATGCTAATTTCCTAAAAATTGGTATTTTTTTGGCATTTGCTTCGAAAAATTAGGCAGGAAGTTTTATGCAGTTTCTCATATCCTCCGTAAAAAGTAGAAAATATATAGTCATGATTGTGTGTTTTAGCCTACAAGTGTATTAGGGCACAAATTGGTGGAACTAGTTTAAAATTCAATCTTGATGGAGACATAAATGATTTAAGTTAAATTTAAATCAAATGATTTTTCTATGATTTTAATTATTGGTGACAAAATTCGAGAGTTTGTCTTTAGGTGGTGTGATCCTTTTAATTAATTCTACATTTGTTTAGATTCCATTAGTGTTTTCCCTCTTTTTTGGGTGTTGTAAATTCTCTATTTGTTATATTTGACGTATTGTTGTATTTTGAATAATTTTATTTTAATATTGGCATTTGAAAAAAGACATATAACTTGTGTTGGGGGACCCCCTCATTGATGTATTGAAATCTTCACAATTATTTTCCCTTTGAGAGAAGGAGAAATGGGTTGTATATCAATTTAAACTAATGATAATAAGACCAACTAAATCAAATTCCTTGCTCATGTGACATGATTGAAATTCAGTGTGAGAACCGTGAAGAAAAACAGCTTTGAACTTAAATCACTATCTTGTTTCTCATGTATTCGATGAAAGATCGCTCATTTATATTGGTATATTCAAATAATCTAAAAGAGTAACTTTGTAAAAGTTACTTTAATGTAAATGTTAAATTTCTTCTATTCAACCGTTTGATATTTTTATTGAGTAATTAAATATATATAAATTTTTATAATATTTATAAAAAATTTAGTAGTTATAATTGTTAATAATAATTAAAAAAATAACTAATGCAAGATTGATAAAATTTAATGTCAATATTAGTGTTATTATAGCAATAAACTCTAACAAAAATTGTGATTTCCATCCTATTGTCACTTTATATAATTAATGTTAATACTATCCTCATATCTATTTTTCAATTGGGTTTAATTAAAGAAGTTAGACCAATTACAGTGAGGGGTCTTTTCTAGTTTTCTTTATTAAACATCAGATAAATGCATCTATTTGTAGTAAAAAAAAGTGTGTGCTTCAGCAGACACCCTTTTTCTTCACTTTATTTTTGGGGCCAAATTACACCATTCAAATTAAAATTATTTTAATTTTAGGAGTAGTTTAGGGAGGGAAGAAAGTTGCGTTACTTTTGTTTTTATTGGTGTTCTAAACTTCTAACTAATCCGTTGAATTGTTTACGGACATATTGAGTCAATTGTTAAATATGGAACGAATCATAACCTTTTGTATTTCCATTATATATTTCTTCGTTTATCAAAAAGGGTTTAATATAATAATAAACACCAAAGAACTTTTAAGAAAAAACAAGCAATATAGAATATGGTGATCTTCACTAGAGTTTGATCCATGACATAAAAGTGTGACTGATTTTCTCTGTTGTAGAAACATAAAATTGGATGATTCAAATAACGATACTATGCGTATTATCTCTTACAAGAAAAAAACTATTAAATATCTTGAGAGATGAAATTCAACGTAAAATTATCTTGAATATTTCTGTTGATTCAAAACACTTTTATAAAACACTTTTATTATTTTTGTGGAGCAGACAAATATATTCTTATTGCTAATAAAAATTGGGATAAATGGACTAGAAAACATTGGGAGACTTAAACTTATGGGAACGACAATTAATTTTAACTAGAATTTAATGGGAACGACAATTAATTTTAACTAGAATTCAACCCGTACGCTATAAGGATAATTTGTAAAAGAAAGCCATGGGTGAACAATAAATAATATACACACAACAACAAGTACAAGAAAGCAAGATCCTTCAATATTTAAGATATACCTTGATTTGAACTAATAATACTAAAAAGAAAACAAAACAATTTCTTCTATATGTCTAGGATCCGAATTAATGGCAGATGCATCTTAACTAACACAAACGATATTTTGTTTTTAAAATTTAATTTTTTTTTATCTAATCTATTGTTTCTTAAAAGAAATAGTTATGAAAATATATTTTAAATCACGTGCATATTAAAAATTTGTATATTTAGTTTTTTTTTTACAACAAACAATGATACGTGTAAATATCTATTTTATTATATCCTTTTAACACCTTATTTTATATTTATCTTTTTTTTTTCTATCATATTTATCACGGTATTCTTTTTATAACTTTATATTTTAAGGGTCTATGACATCTCATGTAAAGTAATTTTTCTATAAAATTTTAAGAGAGTATTTATCCTCTATTTTATTTTATTTTATAATGTTTAAATTCAATTATGTCTTTATTTATTTATTTATTTATTGTATTTGCATAATTTATCATGATATAATAGAATAACTCAACTTGGTCAACTTTACTAACAAAATGTTATATGATAAGAAAATGTTGTTAAAGAATAGAGAAAGTTGTTGTGGAGAAGGTTGTTGCATACGGTTGTTGCATACAGTTAAAGATGTTTTGTCATGCAAAACAAAATATAGAAACAGTGCAGTGAAAAATGGGAGAGAGAGAAAAAAAAATGAAAAACACTTGGAAAAACTGGTGACTAAGTTGGAGTAAAGCGTTTTAGAATTTAGAGCAATATTCTCTTATGATGGCTCTGCAGAGATTGAGCCACATAATTAAAGATTCGGTTATAAACAATCAATGACACCTCTTCAATTTTGTAAGAGTGGGGGACCCTACCTCTCACACATACTCTTTGTTGATGATCCTGTTTTGGTTGTTGAGGTTAGTATAGAACAAATTCAGCTCATTAAATCTATTTTCGGGCATACTTCTACTGCAATTTTGGCCAAAAAATCTACATGCAAAAGATTTTTTTTCTTCTAAAATAATGTCAATTACAGAAGCAGCTTCTTTAAGTCAAATTTTGGAGATTGACCTAACTATAAATCTTTAGCATACTTGGTGTTCCTCTAAATCTATCAACAAGTCTCAAAAGATTCATTCTTCTTTATCTTAGATAGACTAAGATCTAAACTCACAAATTAGAAAGAAAACTCTATTTTTTAGGTAGACATCAATTTTCTTTGAGAAAATCATAGTCTTAAATTAATATAAATAATAATATAATTAATAATCATATATATGATATTATTATTATTAATTATTATTATTATATTTATTATTATATTATTATTATTATTATTATTATTATAAATTTTAAGTACTTATGATATTCCAGTAACATTGTTGATATTTCTAGTTATAATATCATCTTGGATTGATTATATAAAATAATTAAAATAAGTGAATTTAGATCTAATTAAAATTTAATAAATTAGGTTGAGTATTTGATTTAGGGAAATAAAATTTAAAATTTATAGAAGAATGAGTTAAACTGTGAAGGTAGAAATTTAGATGAGTAGAATTAGGCTTTTTCCTATTAATTATTCTTACTCTCTATATTACTCATATATTCACATAAACTAAAAACAAAAAATTCACTCATGCACTTTTAAAATTTTCTCTCACCGTCATAATAAGAGAAACCATCCTTGATATTCATTCTAATTATTTTTATACCATTATGTAACTAGATAAAATTATCTTTTAATTAGGCCACTGAAATAGTTGGTTTTCACTAATTATAGTAAGAGATAATTCGAGTTACAATTTAGGTAATATTTGTAGTCTTGCTTTTGTTCATTTGTGTTTTCTTTTAATATATTGAAGGTATTGGATACTTATCTTACAAATAATTAATTTATACTTATAAACTAGAGATCTCCAATTTTTCAATAAGGATCGTTTACTCAGATATACAATATTTGAGATTAATTAAATTGTTAAAGTTGATGAGATTGGCTAAATATGTGTTATTTTTAGGTTGTTCGGGTAAATATTTCTAATATGTTTTGGTTTTCCTTTTCATATTATATGGTTATTGTTGCGTGGTGAACTCAGAATATATAGTTTACATGATTCCAATGTATGCTACATACTCATATATTATTCGTAATATGAGGTTAAGCATTTTTTTAGTGTGCGTCCATGCGTGTGTGCATGTGTGTGTGAAATTCATTCTAACTAGTTGAATTTTCCATCTATAGCAATGGAAGCAAGGGTATATGGATACTCAAGTAAAGGACATTGGTTCAAGCCAATGTAGCTTTATAGCTTATTTGGTACATAGAGTTCAAGTTATTAGATTACTCACGTCTAATAGCTTAAATTGTTTGAAAGAATTGGGTCTAGAGGTAGAAGAGGGATTGAGTGTAGCTTACAAAGAATAGTATTTTCTTTTTGAATTGAGATATAGTTTTTCCAGACGTTTTCCATGCTTAGCACATCAACCTGGCTGGGAAGCTTCTCTAATTGTTTTTATTAAATTTACTTTACTATGTTTAATGCTCACTATGTTCAGGTGATGTTTACAGATAACAAGTAAACATTGGAAGTCTAAGGAGTATCCGGATTGCGCATCAGTCATCTCATGTCTTTAGTTAAAGTCAGATCAACTTCTTGAGTCTAGATTAGAGTTTATATTTGATTTAATATCCATTTGAAGGTTGTTTTAAAAGTTGTAAATATTTTAGTATTCTAAGTTATTTCAAGAGTCACAAAAAGAATTGCTATATTTATATACACTTACAAATTTGAATAAAAATTTCACTTCGTATGTGTAAAACTTTTTTCTTTCTCAAGATTTATAGTTAAATTTAGGTATTTATTTTTTGGGTTACTCTTGCTCGATCAATCTCTATCTAGCATTACCGGCCTTATGTGAATTCAAAACAATTTCAATTCTTAGTTCTATTTGTGACAAAGCGAAAATATTATGTCGCAATATCATTTGGGGAATACAAACTGAACAGATAACATATTATTTGATCTCTTTGGAAAAAATTTGCCAGACCTCAAATGTTAATCAGACATAATTATGAAACTTGATTGGCAACTGTTGCAAACAGATACATATTTTGGTTTTAACTGACTTAAGCTAAGTTAATTGTAGTATTGTAAACACTTCCTATCCAACAATGAACATTGCTTCAAGTACTGAGGAATATTTGTAAACTTTGGCTTAATACCAAAAGTAAAGAATGTGAAATGGATTATTTGGTGATGGTCATCTATAAAACTTTGGAAGCGATCACTGGATAGCGGGTTGTGGAAAGCTTGTTGTCTCAATCATCAAGCCATTCACCGTAGAGAATTGATTTTTGCTATAATTGAGCTACATATTGGTACAAATTGTGATGTGGATTTGAGTTGATTCATACGAGACAATAATCTTCAAGTATTTCTTGAAAATAAGTGGTAAAATAAATTGGAAAGCAAACAAACAAACAAACAAACAAAGATGGGATTGAAGAAGAGGAGAAGGCGCCAAATCAAGTATAATTGATAAGCCAATGAAGAATCGCCATAATGGTAAGCAATCATTGGTTTCATAAGCAGTTATAATCCAAAGCTCAAAGAAGAATATATCTCACTCAAGATTCTCATTAAAAGAAAACTATAATTCATTTCAAACTTTTTTATACATGAGGTTATAAATGCATATTTATAGTAATATTATCTCTATATATAAATGGACCATAAATGACACTATTATTTAGCCCACATTGAGCTTAATAATATTTTTCTAAAATAAATTAAATATAATAAAGCAACATATTTTCATTTACAAATAACATCAACTAAATCTAAATTAAAACTATTACAATTCCAAATTAAAGTAAACGAAAAATTATTACAAACAAAGTAAAATAAATAAAGTTTCTCCTAATTTATTAAAATATGAACCATTTGCATGCTCTTAAAGTTCTTATCAAATTGGAATTAGAGTAACTGTAACAAATTATGCTTGAGTCAATTTTTGAGAAAATTTAATCTTGAAGCCTCCATCTGATGCTTCTCAGGATTTCCCCACATGATTGCTAGCCAGAAGCGGCCAATTTACTCTTAAGTTAGATAAGGCTTACTTGATAATATTATTCAAGGCGGTTTGGAATTGATAGAGTCCGGCTAGATTTAGGATGACACTTGGAAGATGGCACACGTGAAAGTCCTAACAAATGCTGAAAGATTTCATAGAGGTGCGGTCTCTGATGACCTATGTCAGTGTTGCCTCTCTGCACTTGAGACCCTTATGCATGTTGTAGGAGATTGTGAAGATGTCCAACTATTTTGGAATAGAGTTATTAAGCCTGGATTTTGAAATAAAGTCTTGGTTTAGGTACTTATATTTGGCTTGAATGGAATCTTACTCAAAATGACACAGGAAAAATCCCTTAGACGTGGAAAATGTTCTTTGGTGTGATAGTTAATGAACTATGAAAAAATTGAAACTCTTTGGTTTTCTCCCAAAGTACAAAGAGATGGAGTGTTTTGTGGTATTACATTTGTAACCAAGTTGATTTTATTCATAACTATTTGATGAAGAGTAAGAATCTAAAACAGAACCGGATTATCAAAAAGCATGGATTAAACTCATGTGGTGTTATGAAGATAAACGTTGGGGTTTACACCCATATTGATGGCTCTTTGGCTTGTAGTGTAATCCTTCGCGACCATAATAGAAAGTTCTGCTACACTGAGAAAAATCTTAGACAACGTTTTTTTTAAGCATTAAACAACGATTACAAGCGTTGTGTATTTCAGCACTATTAATGGTATCGACGATGTTTTTATTTTTAAAATAAATAGCGTTATCTAATGTAACCTATAACAACGCTTTTCTTTAAAAAGTGTTGTTGTAGTGTACATTAGACAAAGCTTTTAAAGAAAAACGATGTCTAATTTAACCTATTAAAGAGTTATTTTAATCAAAACATCCCCAATTTTTGTTAAATATATATACACACATCAGATTCGGAATAGAAACACTTGTATCTCTTATATAAATTTTGTTTATATAGTATTAATATATATATATAATCAAGTTCGGAAAATATTCCCCACCCCATGTTTGACGAGGACACTAGACAAATAAAAATATATACATCAATGCAATGATTTATAAGACAAAAATTGAATCTCACGTTAATTTTATATGTGAAATTTATTCTTTGCAACTTGAGCTCCCCTTTCAGTGCATAAAATTTGGATAGCTCTAACAATTATATACTTGTGTATCAAGCATAAACTTCAATTTTAAGTGATTTGTATAATCACCATGTACTAAATCTAAATGGTAAACTATTTATAATATGGTATTACTGACAATCAATACCTAGTACCTCCTAAAAGAAATTCAATAAGCAAATCAAATACAAAAAGAGAAAATAATATACCATAAATTAAATTCGAAAGAAAAACTAACCTAAAATTATATGATATGATAAATGTCGCGGCCTAAAATTTCGAGTTTAAATCGAATTCAATGGAGTCGCCACCAAAATTTATTTTAAAATAGGGAAAATATTGGAA
>PGWS01019657.1:0-11424 GCA_002896235.1 Cicer reticulatum
ATTTCTTTATTTTTTTTGTTACTTCTTTTTTTCTGTTTTTATTTATTTTTTTTATTTTTTTAACTTTAGTTCTTTCTTCTGTTTCATTTTTTTAATTTATTTTTTTGTTACTTCTTTTTTTTCTTGTTTTTTTCTTTCTGTTTTTATTTTAATTTGATTTTTTTATCTTTTGTTACTTAGTTAATTCTTTCTATTTCTTTTATTTAATTTATTTTGTTTACTTCTTTTATGTTTCTCTGTTTTTTTTTAATTTATGAATGTGTTATGAGTTTGAGATATTGTTTTATTAGCATGTTATATAGTATTATTCATATAATTTGTTCAAAAAATCCCGGTATCCCGCAACCCGCTATCCCGGTTTCCGGGGTTGGCCGCGACACGCTGCTATTTGGGATTGACTACCTAGCTTAAGCTAAATGCTTATGATTCTCTTATATAGGAGCATTTTTTTTTTACTTTGAAATAAACTGATGCACCTTTCTTGTCTTTTGCAGATATGTACCACAGTACAAGATATTGCTATTGCACTTATATTGTCACTTTGGTGCTCTTTCAGTGGCACATGAATGGTAAGGTGGTTCAGTTCATTATTTTTTACGTCATAAAAAGTTTCCATAATGTTTGTGTTTGTGCTTTTAAATAATTTGTTACCACTATTCTATGTAAATCATATTTTTCTTCTCTTCAGGTATAAGTCTTTGGATATCAAGAATATCTTGATGGAAAGTATGTTACACCACATTTTGCCTCAGATGCTGTCCTCTCCACTATGGGCTGAGTTAAACAGTCTGCTAAAGGACTACCTGAAGTTTATGGATGACCACTTCAGAGAATCTGCAGATTTAACATATCTTGCATATCATCATAAAAATTACTCAAAAGTAATACACGAATCTTTATTATTATTAGAAACTATCCTTTTGAACTAGATTATATTCATGGAGCATATGGATGCATAGATCTGCATTTGCAAGCCTATTTTCTTTTAAAGAATTCTTCATGCATAATGTGCTAGATTATCAATGAACATCGTAAGGGATTATCATGGTCGTCTGCACCACCTGCTCCCAAAAGACTAATTTTGGGTCCAAATCCTCCACAACATTTGACTAGGTCTGAAGTCTTTTCATAATTTGATCAAGGCTAAAAATTCAACGGGGTTCCTTTTGTTCCTTATGTGTCGATCTCCGGCTGAACCTTGTTAGACAATGAAATGGATATCTGGCCATATTTTGTGATCTAGTGGAACTTTCCCTACTTGAAACATGATAAGTGCTCATCTGTTCAGTTGGTACGTTTGGTTGAGATGCTGGCTGCTTACTTACATAAAAATATATACACTTTGGAATGGCAGGAGTATATAATCTTTGTACTTGTATGTTTATGTTTCTATATGTCCTCTGTATAGTATGTTAAACCAATTTAAACAAATGAACCTTCACTAGCATAGTTAGGTAACAGTTACACATGTAACACACAAGTAGTCAGTCGAGTTGCAGTTATCCAACAGCAAGTGAGTTAATGCTTGTAAACCACTATCTAGATATATACAATTAGTTCCCTACACATATTATAATACAGAAATCTTTTCTCTTGAAATAATTTCCGTTCTTAATCCCATAATAATTTTCTCTTCTATCAATTATTTTCTTCTATCTCAGTTTTGGTCTGAAAAATGTTTGAAAGCACCAAAGTCCATGTTTGAGTTGATTTAACTGAACTTACATTTACTTCATATTCCAGATAGTTTGAATTTGTCAGTACAAAGATAGGTTGCAACACTCCAGTTCAGTATTTGGTGCACGAGTTGAAAATACACCCATTTTACAGCTAAAGCATGAATGAGATAACATTGAAGCAAGAAGAGGTAATTCACGTCTTCCAACTTTTGGATTCAGGTTGCCATCTATCCTTGTGTAAGCTTATGATGGTTTGGTCACATTTAGACAAGTTCATATGTATATAATCTAAAGTAATTGGAGGGCATCCTTCAGGGACAAGATAAGAATGAAATGTGGGTAGAGCTGAACTTCCTTGAGCTGTCTAACGAGATGAAAGAGTCAAAGTCTTTAACTTTGAATGAAGACTTGGAGACACGGCCCTGGTGGACACCGACATTAGAGAAGAATTACCTTTTAGGTTAGTTTGTCAATATTATTTCTAGCTTAGATACTATGCATCTTGTATTCTTGAAAAGTTGAAACTATTTAACATAGATATTTAGAACGAAAGTGAATCCTCAAATTATGTCAGAGTTAAAATGAATTTGTTACCTTAAAGCAAAACAAGTGAAAGTGTATGTGATACTGCCGTCCCTTAATAATATTACCTCAAGTAAATGTCCTTTAGGCTGGAAGGGAGGTCAAAGCACAGGTCCATTACAATCTTATGCTGTATTTGATTATAGTTCATTTAATGGGGTAAAATTTGTCAATTTTAGGGCCACTTGTGACTAAAATCTCTCTTTCCTTTTGCCTGATCAAACATTGTATAATAATATTAAAAAACACAGAAAAAAGGCACATTACAATATTTTAAAGTTTTATCGATGCAGCACCCCAACACCCATGGCCTGTATCTTTAAACAAAGATTTTTAAAGATACAATTAAAAATAAATTTGAAAATTAATTGATTGTTTAGCGTCTGTTCAACTGTGAGGAATTGATAGGCATGCTTGTATGTTAACTGACAAAGTGCAGTTCCAATCTTTGTGGTTCAGAGTTTTCAGACTTCGATTATGATTGGGTATCATTTTGATGTATTGTGTTTGTTGATTACTATATTAAACTTAGCGGATAGTGGACTTCTGTTTCAGGGCCATTCGAAGGGATTTCATATTGTCTAGAGAATATTTGGTAAGTCAATTCTGTCCTTATATGAGGAAATACATTGAAAAGAAGTAGCTTGCAATGTGTAGTTTGTTCATGACTGCTTTCCTAGTAACTGGCAGTTTGTCCATTCCCTATTATGTAAACCTGCTACTGCAGGTAAAGACTCATTCAATAAGTATATAAGTTGAGGGTCTCTCTCTTGTTTGTAAGACAAGATATTCATTTCAAACATTTATTACCCAAAAGTTAGTTACACAATTCTAATAGTTCTAACATAATGTTACCGGATTATAAATTATAGTTATAAATGTTTTGTTGTCCAAAAATACTAAACCGTCGTTAGGTTTTTTAATATTTCCTTCCTTTATTGAACGGGTTTTGTCAACATGTAGACCAAAGAGAGGGAGACAAGTTTAAAAGAGAGCATTGAGAAGAAATCCCTACTCCCACGGATGATCTATCTTTCAATTCAAAGTGCCTCGTCGTTCAATCAAGGAGCATGTATGAGGTCAATGGTTCTATTACCCCAGGACATCACTTTTGGGAGCTGAAAATATTGCTGGGAGCGCTGTTGCACAATTTGGGCTTTTTCTCTTGGTGAAGCAATAGAAGTGGTCAAGGGTTTTTCTAAATGGTGAAATCTGTGGTATGAATGCTTAGTTTTCTTCCACTTTAGCAATATATTTTTTGTGTGATCCATAGAACTTGTGCCTTTATTGTTCTTTGATGTTTTAGCATGTTGTACATATAAATGCATTACATGATTATTTTCTAATGGAGAACTAGATGAAATAACTGTATGATGTTCTAGATATTTCGGGACTCAGAAGGAAATGGAAGACATTATTGAATAATATTATCCTGGAAAAAAGTACTTTGCACACTAGGATCTGGTGGCACAAATTGAGCTGTTATTAGATCGTTTTCAAATTTAGGATTGGGCCTCCGCAGATTGGGCATTAGTTTGAACTGCGCATGCTTTTAATTTGGTGTTCTAGCTACTTCTAAGTAGCATCATGTTAATTTTCTTTTTTTATACAGCAAATATCTTACTTTATTGCAACTTGCAACAAAAGATTTTAATTCATATCTTCAAAAAAATGTTGCAGGTTTCAGAACTCAAACTTAATTGACTGGTTGAATTTTGCACTGTATTGCTTAAATGAGTGGAACTGAGTTCCCATGAACTTGTACACCCAGACAGAAATGAACGGAAGCCTATTATTTGGAATATCTTAGATTCATTGTTGGAGAAGTATATTTAAGAGAAGATTAGGTCCACGGAGCCCCAACTATGCTCTCCTTGGAGTGACATTCAACTTCTGATGCAGCTAGTTACTGAACCTTTGGCATGGGCCTATGGACCTTGTGATCCAGTTCTTGTCTAAGATCTTGTCTTCCATCAAATAAGAAGAAAAAGAAAAGTGGTTCGGTCTATCAGTCTAGTTTCAAATTTGGCTCATGCAATCACAGATTCTGTTCAGCAATTATCTCTTGTATTGGAGGATGTTATTCAAATGGATAAAGTTGAATGGAACAGAAGATCTGGAAGATGAGAACATGGAGGGCATTCTTTTTCTCTTCGGAAAGATGGGCATTAATGTATGTGCCGGGGCCGGGTCTTTCACATTTTAGAAACATATCCTCTATGAATAATGCAGAAGTTGGTGATCGTATCTATCACTCACTTAAGTCATTGGAGTTCCTGCCGATGTTGCCAGGAAAATTGTGAGAGGGAAGCTTAAAGATTGATTGAATTTTCAGCCATTGTGAGTCAAAAATTGAAGCTATTGCAGTCTTTGAAACAGAAGGTAGCTCAACTGTGAAGAAATGTCATCAGTGGCTGGTTGCTGGAGTTTTATTCAGGTTGACAAACAGCTCTTCAATCAGTCCAGATATGAAGCTTCAATGGTCCAGGGTATGAAAATTGTGCTTCAGTTGTGCCGTTATCATTTAGTTTCATTCACTGAATCCATGTCAGAAGTTCTGTCAATGTCACAGGGTTTTATTGCTTGCGTACTGTTGAGTGTTGGCTCTAGTTTTTTGTTTGTCATTCTGTAAAATTCTGCGAGTGTACATTAACTACCCCCCTCTTTTTTGAGCTGGTGGAGAATTTTAGCTGTTTGTTCGAGCCAAAATTTTGGCAATGTATAATTGGTTTGATTGTTTTGAATGAAAATATATCTTGAAGTTATTCTATTCAGACCTTCCGTTATCCAAAGCTCTAATTTTTGTCTGGCACATAAGAGTGATGATACTTATTTTTTCTCTCTGCAATTATACGTAATTGAGTTTATACAGTATTTTACAACATGTGGACCACAAAAAATTGATGCTATGTGGTTGAAGATCAGAGAATCAACGACAATGGTTGGGTAAAAAATCAGAAGTAGTCAAACAACCCCGACAATATTGGTTTAGCAGTGCCTAGACGTAAGCGGCCCCGCAAATTGACTATAGACGGTAAGAAAAAATATGGTTTCCTAACAGAAAAGGTGCAAATGCCTGCCATAGCTGATCCAAATTACAAGTTTGGAAATATGAGAACTCTGTTATTATTGTTTGGTCTGCTTAGTAATATTGATTCAACGATTAGAAAACTTTTATGTTTTTGCCTACTGGCGAAGGAAGTTTGGGAGGTTGTCAAGAGAAATATATTTTGATATTTAGAATTCTTCTCAAATTTTCGATCTCAAATCACGATGTGGGATGCCAAACAAGGAGATAGAGATCTACCTAATTATAATAAGTTGATGACATTATGGCAAGAATTGACTATGTTATGATGGATCATGGAAGTGTTGTGAGGACAATGTTGTTTCTTAAGACAGGAGAACAACTGTGTATCGTGTCTTGGTTGGGCTTAATAAAGCGGCTTGATGAAGTGTCCTAGACATAATACTTGGGAAAGATTCCGTTGCCATCACTTTGGAAGCGTTCCTAGAAGTTAGAAGAGAAGAGGCGAGACAAGGTATTATGATGGGTAAGTTACCTTTTTGTTAGAGAGGTTGAAAGCTCCTGCTCTAGTCACTAAGAATGACGACGGGAAAAAACGATGAAAGAAACAAGGTGCCGAACATTGCAACAGTCCATGGCACACACCTGATACATGTTGGAAGCTCCATGGAAAACCTCTAAATCGGAAGAAAAAAGAAAGAAACGAAAGGTCATGCGCTCCAAACTTGATACATCTAATCAAGAGAAGCAATCTTCCTTCAAGCCCATCTCCTTTCACCAAGGAACAATTAGATCAATTGTACAAACCTTCTTGAGCCTCAACTTTTTCTTGCTCTATAGCTCAGAAAGGTAATTTTTCAAATACTGCTCTACTTAGTGTCACTCCCAGCCATACTTGGATTATCGATTCTGGTGCTACTGATCATATGACTGGGGAGTCGAGTTTGTTTCTTCTTATGTCCTTGTGTAGTTAACCACAAAATTAAAATTGCCAGATGGTCTCTCTTTCAGCCATTGCAGGAAAATCTTCGTATTATTATGTCACCTAAGTTAACCTTTAAAAGATGTTCCTTACATGTTCCTAATTTATCATGTAAATCTGTTCTCCATTACTAAATTAACAAATGATATAAATTGTCAGAGCTAACTTCTTTCATCTCATGACTTTAAGGATTTGAGCACGGGAAGATGATTGCAATGCTAAGGAGAGTGGAAGACTTTATTATCTTGACAGATGGACTCGATTTCCAAAGAACCAACATAACAAACAAGTACCTACTTTGAATTATTTTGTTTCTTCTAATAATGATGATATTATGTTATGGGCATTTATGGTTAGACAACCATCCTAGTTTTCTGTATTTTAAACATTTGTTTCCTAAATTATTTCTAAGAAGGATCCGTCTTTATTTCATTGTGAAACTTGTGAATTTGCTAAACATCATTTGTTCTTCTTTCTTCTAACACAACCATATAAAACAATCAAAAACCGAATGCAGTTATTCATAGTGATGTTTGGGGTCCTAATAGAATAAACACATTTTCTAATAAAAAATGGTTTATAACTTTATTGATGATCATACTAGAACTTGTTGGGTTTATTTATTGAAAGAAATATCGGAAGTTGGATAGGTTGTCAAAAATTTCTTAAAAATGGTGCACACTCAATACCAAAACAAATATTCAAGTTTAGCTGAATGTGACAATGGTAAAGAATATTTTAATATACTTTTGTCGATTTTTCTTGCAAATGGGGTTGTTCATCAAAGTTCTCTTGTGTTAATACACCCCAACAAAATGGAATTGCAGAGAGAAAGAATAGACATCTCTTGAGTTTGCTAGAGCTTTACTATTTGCAATAAGGTTCCAAAATATTTGTGGGTGAAGTTGTTTTAACTGCATCATATTTAATTAATCGAATGCCATATAAAGTTTTAGATTTTTCATACCCCTCTTGATGTTTTTCAAAATTATTTTCCTTTGACTAGTGTCTTCTGTTGATTTTGCCACTAAATTTTTGGTTGCACTGCTTTTGTTCATGAACATAACACCTTGGACAAACTCGAGCCACGAGCAATAAAATGTGTGTTTACCGTTACTCTCCAACTCAGAAGGGTATCGGTGTTTTGAACCAAATCAAAAAGGAATTTTTGTAACCATGGATGTTACTTTTGTTGAAAATCAATCATTTTTTTACTGATATTCATCTTCAGGGGGGAAATTTTAAGGAATTATTCATCTTTTACTTTGAAAACATCATTACTTTAAGTGATATAGTGTTGTCACAAAATTCTGAGATTAATCTTGATGCACCAAAAGAAAATGCCCAAAGATCCAAATTGGAACTCAATCCACTATGAATGAGTTCGACAGATTCGGGCGTGACAATTTTAAATCAAAATCACAATGCCTTCGGTAGTGAATTTAGATGATCTCTTAACCAACTTGATATAAGTAATGTTTCTGAAATGGTGATTTGGAGGAGGAAGTATACATGGATAGGCACTTGGCTTTGAAGATAAATTTGGTTCAAATGTGTGCAAACTACAAAATCCCTTATGGTCTCAAGCAATCTCCAAGGGCTTGGTTTTTGAAAATCACTTGGATCGTCAAAAGGCAAAGATATATTGTAGGGACAATCAGACCATACTCTGTTCATGAAGTTCTCTAATGTTGGGTAAAATTACAATTCTAATTGTATATGTAGATGATATTTATTCTCATAGGAGATGACATTGTTGAGATGGAAAGATTGAAGAAAAAAATGACAAAAGAATTTGAGATCAAAGATTTAAGCGCGCTTAAATAGTTTCTTTGTATGGAACGTGCTTGCTCAAAGAAGGGAATTGTTGTTTCTCAATAGAAAATACATCCTAGATCTCTTGGAAGAAACTATATGAGTGGGTGTAAACCAGTAGATACTCCTATGGAATTAAATGCTAAACTTTGGGAGAAGTTAGTGTTTCTGTTGAGATTGGAAGATACCAGAGGTTAAGTCGGCAAACTTATTTATCTAGCACACACTAGACATGACATCACTTTTTCTATGAGTGTTATAAGTCAATTCATGCATTCTCCCTATGAAGAACACTTGGAGGCAGTTTATCGAATCATAAGGTACTTGAAATTCAATCTTGAAAAGGGTTTGTGCTTCAAGAAAACTAATGACAGAGAAGTCTCTATATTTACAGATGCTGATTGGGCAGATCAATTACTGATAGAAAATCCACCAACTCGATTATTGTGTCTAGTTTGGGGAAATTTAGTATTTGGAGAAGTAAGAAACAAGGGGTGTTGCTCGAAGTAGTGCAGAAGTTGCATTCAGATCAATGGCTCAAGGAATCAGATTTTATTCTCTTTTATTTATGTTATTATGTTTATTTTATTCTGTCATTATTACTCAGTAATTACTATTGTAATTCTTTTCTTATATAAACAGTTTAGGACTGTAGTAATAAAATATGAAAGTATTTTGTTTTTTACTTTTTTCACTATGTTTAAAGAAGGATGTGCAGGGGCAATTCACATATTATTCACGAGGAGTCACATGTCATGTGAATTTGTATCTTATGCATCAATGAAATAAATACTACAATATGACCTCTATAGTTATACCTTTGTTTCTCTCTCATACACTTAAAAGACTATTTTATTCCTTTTTACTATATATATAAATTAGAAAATTCAAAAAATAATGTTACTATTTGAAACAATTTATATTTCGTCAAAAATTTGAATAAAATTCTAATTTTAGAGGTATGTAATTGATTTTGACTAATTGGATGCTTATGAGCATAATAATTCTGCCTCCAGAACTGATTATAGTTAAAGTTAAGATTTGTAGCTTGAGTCCAAACGTGATTTTTTACTTAAAATTTTGTGTTCAACTCACTTTTATCTAAAGATATTTAAACTAAATCACATTACATTCAACTCACTTTTAACTAAAATCAATTAATACAAATTTAATTTTAATTTACCGCATAACCAACTCACCACTAACTTTCCCCTAGTCTATCATACTTGCTTGTACTTCCCTCTGGTTAATGCCTTGGTAAAAGACATTGGTTTATTTTGGAAACAATATAAAGTATCACCATGCAACAGCAGAACTACAGTTCACACTTGCGTTCGTTGGTTTTGGCATTTGTTCTGAATTCTCGTGTTCTAATGCCCATTTAACGTGACTTTTGGAAGCTAGAATTCTCAGCTTTCGTGTTGGACGTGAGTTTGGGGGTTTCCACTGCAGTTCAAACATCCACTTAATATCAAATGCAACTAGATGCAGAACTTCACAATCACAATGCAACATGCAACTGTAGTTATATTAGTATCAAATGCATTGTTTTTTAACTTCCAGGGCTAAAAAGAATCAATTTGAGCTTTCAAGTGTACACCATTGTTTCTTTTAGTGCATCACATTTGAAAATGCAATCATCGTCCATATTGGCGGATCTCCCCCATGTTTTGACGAATAAATATCATTAGTTGATAATTTTATGCTCAGCTTTAAACAAAGAATAACCAAAGTAAGAACAGAACAAGCCTTGTAGCATGATAAAGATGATCTTATAAACAACTTGCTTTCTACACAGTGATGATGAAAGTTGATAAATGACAACTTCAAATAACATGTATCTAATACTGGGGCAGGGGCCAAAATTTTACCCTTACAAATGTATTTAGGCTACAATTTCAAACATCGCGTATCATTATGAACATTTTGACACCTATTGGAACAAAAACGCATTACCACATCTAACACACGTGTAATTGGCAGAGAAACCACAGACAGTACAAAAGTGGCGACGGCAAGTTGAGCTTGGAGGTCCAACAGCTGCTTTCCAATAGGAGGGGAACATTGTGGAGGCAATGATTCTAAAATTGCCTGCATTTTAGGAGTAAGGAAAGAGTAAAATACTGAGTTAAATGTTTTGTATTAATTTGGCAAAGTACCACTTTCAAGCTTGTGCAACAAGACATCAATTTTAATGTATTTTTTGACTAACATCATGTAAGAGCTCAAGAAATGTTTTTGGGGCCTTCCTAGCTTCAAGTGCTTTTGCTTGTCTGGTTCCTTTAGTGCCTTTAGACTGTTTTTCTGCATATACCCTGCAAAAATAAGGAATCCAAGTCAATTTTTATGTGTCTTTAATTTAAAAGATTTAATTTATCTCTTTCCATAATTTCTGTTACAGGTGCATTTGATCATATTTCATCGTATAGATATTTAAGAATTTACATGCAAATAACTTAATATAAAGTTAGATGCAATGCTAGGAAAATTCTAAGGTGGACCGACGACCACCCATGAACCTGTGTTAAAAATCATTTAAAATTTATGACGTTCGACCTTCGTCTAATATCTGAGATGACGATCTAAATGGGTGCCAATTTGATAGGGGAGGTGAGATTTTAGGGCATATTTATTTTTTCTTATTTTTATCAAATTGACTTCGATCGAGTAATTGCCTCAGCCATATAGATTATTCCAAAGACTGTCTTCGATTTAGATCAGAGTTTCAAGTAATTTTTTAGCATTGGTCTACAGTGGTCCGCCATAGCCTTGGCTGCATATACAACCTTCTTTTGTATAAAGTTAATCTCTTTTCAAAAGAATAACAATAATAATGATAGTTACTTTTCCAAAGAACAACAATAATAATGCAAGTTGTACCTCCTACATCCTAGTTGCAAAGCAAAATTTGAGTTAACAAACAACAACTTAAAATAAAAAAATTAATACAATAAAAAATGTGATCAATAAAAAACCTAACCTTGATCATCATCATCTAGAGAAGCTTCATCATCGTCAATATTGGGATCTACAACTTCAAATCCAGCATTGTCATTCTCCAAAGCATCCAATCGTGCGAGAGCTGCCTGAGTGCGGTTGTCGGAGCTAGCAAGTGCGGCGACCATTTTGGAGGCAACTTTTCGTGTTCGGCTTGACATTCGGCGAACTGAGTTGGAACCTTCTTCCTCCATTTCTACTTTCTAGGGTTTCGAAAACACAAAGAAAGAAGTGTGATTACAGAAGTAGATATGGTGACGATAATCGAATTGAAGGAACCTTCAACAAAAGCAATTTGTTCTATGTGAATTTCGTGTTCGTGAAACAACGGTCGTTTTTTA
>PGWS01019658.1:0-11505 GCA_002896235.1 Cicer reticulatum
TTAACTTAATTTCAGGTAACGTTTTAGTCCTTTATCTTTTTTTTTTTTCCGACTTGGTCCTTTATTTTAATTTTAAGTGACAATTTTATATTTTATGTTTTAAAATTTCAACAACGATATCCTTTTTTATACAAAAATTCAAAAAAAAATTCAATCAAAACTCATAAAATTAATTATATTCTTCAATATAATACAAATTTCATCAAATTCGTAACGCAAATCTTCAAATAAACTCATATTTTTATACTTTATTTGATATTGTTAGGAATAAAGGACTAAATCGGGAAAAAAAAATAGATAAATGACTAAAACGTTACCTGAGATTAAGTTAAAGGACCACAAATGTAATTTAGCCTATAAAATTTAAGAAAAGAACTCCATTATCCACATAAGATCTCACACCAATTTGTTATTCAAGTAGCCTCTGTTACTCTAAAAGGATGGTTGAATAGTTGTTTCCATTTAAAATTTAAAAGTTTTACCAAATTGTAAAGATTTTTTTATTAAAAACGATGAAACGGAAAATTGCAATAGAAACTAATTGATAAAGTTGAATCTTAAAGATCAATTAAGTTAACAAATATCAATATAGAATACAATCAATGTTTGCTTACTATGACAATCCAAGAATTGAAAACAAAACAACAACAAAATCCTTAACACTAGACAAGAAATTCAAAGTCAAGAACAATTGAAAACAAAAACGTACATAAACTAAAGGAGTTAGAGTAGAGAAGATGACATCGTCTATTTGTACTAGTTCAGCCACATGTCGTCTCTTGTGTCCTTTCATCTAATCATCATACAATAACATGAGATTTTCTTTCAATAATATTGAAATTAAATAATACAAAATCCATAGAAAACTTTGAATACAGAATGATGAAAAACCTTATTCCCAAAACGCAATCATAACTTGAAGAAACTTTCTTCAAATAGAAACTCAATTGCAAATCTTAAGATAACTTGCCTAAGAAAGAATAAAGATCTCTCACTTTTCTCTAAAGAATATTTCTAAAAAAGATATTTCATTTTTATATCTCAAACACTCACAATAAAATGGAAATTTTCATTATGAATGAAAATAAAATTCCTTTATGAAGGTTATTTATACATTTTTAGTTACAAATGAAATGACAACTTTAAAACTTATGAAATTTGAGAAATAGTTCGCATGAATCGATTCAAGCAGCTTCAACTAACCCTAAGAAAAGTTTTATTAAGCATGAATCTATTTATCAATTGATTCATGTTTTTCATACTTAAGCATTAATTGACTCAAATATATTATACGAATTGATTTGCAGACTCATTCCAAACCTTGAATGGGTTCATGAATCAAATCATTGACTTTTCATTTTGATTTTCTACACGGGAAAATCAATTAATCGATTCAAGACTTTCATGAATTGATTCACAGACACTAAAATGTATTAAAAATATTTCTAACATGTTCAGGGTTTTAAATATAATCCTAACATGTTTCTACTTATATGCGTGATCTAAAATAATTTAAAAAATTAACCTTTAAGTTACAAACCTTGTGGATGTTGAGAAGATTACAAGTATGATCAAACCATTAAAACTATACAATTAACACAACATAAACCCTAAATTTGACATCCATCAAAACAATCTATTATAGGAAACCATGCAATCTCATACTCCCCCTTTTTATGATAGCAAGCTTCTCAAATTCTTCATGAAGATGCTTGTTTGAAGCTACCTCATAAATAAGAGCTCACTCTACTAAAAACTTGTATTTACTTTAAAACTTTACCAGTATGTGACAAATTACGCCTCCACCTTTGTAATTATATAAAATAAAGAATGGAACGGAAAAGTAGGTACATAGACACTTCTCTATCTCAGACAACAACATTAGGAATATCCAAGCACAAATCCTCCATTTTAGGCACACCTCTCCCTCGTTGTTCTAGTGAGATATGCTTCCTCGTTGTTTGTCTTCCTAGTTTTGTGATTGTTCCATCAACGAAGCCTAACCTCATCTTTGTGCAAGTATCAACAAACCCTAGTTTTGTGATTGTTCCATCAAAGTATCATATTTATCGAATGTGCACAAGTTTAGTAATTTTGTTCATTCTAGGTAGATACAACTAGAGGTGTTCCTATATTATATGAAGAATTGATATAATATGGTGAGGTTAGAGTGGGTGCAGTTAAGCTTTTGTTTTCATTAGATATATGAGTTTTCTCTAAGGCGACCTTTTCAGGATCAACGTGTTATATACAAGCACATATATAGCACCCGAGAACTACACAAAAGTTATTGGAATGAAATAATTAATAGGGAGTAATTGGAATGATCACTGAGTTGATAATAAATCATTTTGTCTTGATCTAATGTGGAATTATTTAGTTGATTACTCTCTAACAACAAAGGGTTGGGCCGATTAGTCTTGGGCCTTATAGATATCCCAATTATCTAAAGGATGAGGTAGAAAAACATATCAAAACCTTCATAGAACATGTGATTCAAAACTTCTTAGTAAGTTCTTTTTAATTTCGATTTAGTTAAGTATAAGAAAAATACTGGAGGATGTGGGTGACTATTCATACACTAAACAAAGTTATGGCTCTAGATAAATATTCATATTCCAATGTTGGATAAGTAGTTTGGGATAGGTTTACTTCTTAAGTGACCTCAAATCTGGTTATCACAAAATTCATGTTGAGGGCGAATGATATGTATAAAACAACATTTCATATACAAAAAGGTCATTATAAATTACTTCGTAATTACCATTTGGATTAACAAATGCTTATGTAATTTCAGTTAGTTATGAGTTCTTGTGCAAATTGTGTTGGCGTTTTTTTGATGTTATTTGGTATATAATATGATTTTGATCACACATTTGCAGTATTTGGCAGTAGTCCTACAAATACTACAACAGACCAATTTCAACTACTAACCATACAAAATGTATTTTTTGAAAATTTAGATTAAATACCTAGGCCATGTGATCACTTATGAAGGGTGCAGTAGACCCTAACAAGGTGAGTATGTGATCTATTGGCCTTATCTTATGAATGTTAAAGGAGTGTGTGTATGTTCTTAGGTTCACATGTATTCAAGAAGTCGATGGTGGGAAATTAGCGAAATTTTGCTTACTAACTTGACAAAGACATGGTTTCTGTGGAATATGTGCCCTTGAGATCGAATTATTATGTGTTGAGGAAGGGGAATATGGGCACTAATTGATTCATAGAAAACGTCCAAACATCCTATTTCAGTAAGGCTTTTTGGGATCCAAACTATGCAAAGTCAACTATATGATATGATTTGGGTGCTTCTACATGAGATTGAAGATCTAATCAAGTGGTTTCTTCCAATAAGTGTGGTAAAATGAAAAGGGAAAAAGAATCAAAGGTGGGTTAGATTGAGAAGAAGATAGAAAAGAATGCGCCACAACCTAAAAGGTTGATAAGCCAATGAGGAATCACCACAATGGTAAGGAAGTTATTGATAAGATTTTAGTATATTCTAATCCAAGAATTCAAAGAGGAAGACACATCTCCACTCACCATTTCTCATGAGAAATTCTAATTTCATTTCAAACTTGTCTCAATGAGGTTAGAAATGCATAATTAGACTATTTCTAAATCTAAATGGGTCATAAGTGACACCACTCTTTAGATCATATTAAGCTTACATCATATTTTTCTAAAATAAAACTAAATGCAAGAAAGTAAAGTATATTATTCACTTACACATGACATCGACTAAATTTAGATTAAAAACTATTATAACTTTAAAATTAAAGGAAACTAAGAATTATTACAAACCAAATTAAAATAAATAAATTTCATTCCAATTTATTAAAATATGAATCATCTTCATGCTACCATGGTCCTTATCAACTTATGAAAAGGAACTACTGGCCTTGGTTCTAGACACTTAACAATTGAGGCACTATTTACTCATAACAAGGTTTATTGTTTACTTAGATTAAAACAAACTCGAAGCACCTTATACAACAAAGGATCACACTACAACCAACAAGAATGAATCACAAGTTATTGGATTTTGATTTAAAGTATGTACCAAAGGTGAGAAGAGAAAACATGGTGGCTGATGATATATCTAGATAACATGCAGACTTAACATTTGAGTGTTATAGTTTCTTATCTTATTTGGTAGCAAGGGAAAGATTTGCAAGCAAAATGTTGGAAGATGTTATGTATGCAACTACTATGAGGCTATTCAAAAAGATCTAGAGGAATAAACTAGATTATCTAATTAAAAGGTGGGTACATATATATGAATAGTCTGTTATCTTTGTCGTGTCCAATATGATTCTGTATTACTGAAGGATTCCATGCTTCACCAAGTTGAGGTCATTCTAGACTTTTGCGTACATATAGAATATTGATTGCAAATTTATTTTTGGCCAAGTATCAAGAAGATGGTGCATAGATAGGCGTGTGACATATGCTAAAGACAAAAAATATGTAGCCACGACACCTAATGGGTTATTAGAGGCCACTTCCGAATTTAGTGTTGGTTTGGAGTGAAATATTCATTGATTTCATAACTTGACAATGATTCCAAAGAGTAGTGGTTAGAAGCTATTTTGGTAGTGGCAAATGAACTATCCAATGATGTCATTATAATTCCTTTCAGAACAGGATTCAATTATTCGATTACCGATTGTATGTTTGCCAAAGAAGTAGTAAGATAACATGAATTTATTTCAAAATCAATCATGAGAAACTATACCTTCATTATTTAATGATTACTTTTAGAAAGAGTTGTTTAAGCCCCCAAGGGACTGTGTTAATGTCTTCCTTCACTACCATCCCAACCCGATGACAAACAAAAAATAGTTGATATGTGATGAGGACAGAAATCATAACCAAGAAGGAAGCATAGAGAATATTCAAAGTCTTGAACTTCAATGACAAAGCAAGGTCAAAGAAGGAAAAATATGTTTCTAAATAATTATAGTCAACTATAATTGAAGCAACTCCAATTCATGAAGAATTGAAGCCCAAGATAGTAAATTGCTTAATCCAAATTGAAGAAATTAAGGAATGAAGGCTTCACCTATGTGTTATCAAATTTTAATATTAATTTAATTAAAGCAATAGACTTAATTAGTAAGAACATTTAGGTCTAATTGTAAAAAAATGAATTTAGCCAAATTTAGAGAACTTGTAAGGTGCTATCACTATAAAAGGAAAACCCCTAACTTATGCAAAGGAGATTTTTTGAACATATTAGTATTTTGTGAGGCTTTGCTCTATAGAGTTCTTAAAAAAAATTATTTTGAACTTTTCAAGGTTGTTAATCCTTGTGGCATTCTTTTTGGCTTATCAATCCCTAAATTGTGGTGTCATTCTCGTTTGATGAATTATAATTTCCAGTTTCCTTTACATCAAACCATAATACACAAAATTTACCAACTTTCGTGATCAGTAACCCGTATTCGTATCTCGAATTTTACACAGTCTTTTTTGGATATTCAACAGCTTAATTTGCGTTTCAAAACCTCTTCTTTCACCTCGTTTTGAAATCGTTCGATTCTGAATTTCGTAGCTTCGGTTATCGTGTTCACCAACAAAACATGATTTTGGCTCCAATCTTTAAGTTTTCAACCTAGAACGATCCTTAAAGTGATTCATGACAAAGAGAATTATAATTTAGAAGATGAACAAAGAATATAATGGCGCCACAATCTAAAGATTGATAAGCTGAAAAAAACTCCATAAACATTGACAGCCTTAATAAGTTCAAAGTGAATTATTTCAAGAACTCTAAATAGCGAAGTCTTACATAAAAAGAATTTGTTCAAAAAATCTCCTTTGCATGAGCTACATGTGTGCCTTTTATAGTGGAAACACCTTACAAGTTCTCTAAATTTGTCCTAACTCAAGTTTTTACAATTAGACCCAAATGTTCTTACTAATTCAGTTTACTACTTTAATTAAAACTAATATTAAATTTTAATAATACATATGTGCAGCTTTCATTCCTTAATTTCTTCAATTTGGATTAAACAATTTACTATCTTTAGGCTTCAATTCTTCATGAATTGAAACTTGCTTCAAATAAAAGTGGCTATCAAATTATTTAGAGCATCATTTACCTTCTTTGACCTTGCTCTTGTCATTGAATTCAAAATCTTGAATATCCTCTATGTTTCTTTCCTTGGTTATGTTTTTTATGTCCTCATCAATATGTTTTTAGACGCTTACTTGAGGTGTTTGTGTCCACAGCAACCAAAGTGTTGATCCCATTAACTTCTCTAGGAAGAACTATTGGTACAACACAACTTTCTAGGTGTCGGATGGGTTCACTCTTTTTGAGATTGTATGCAAGAGAAAACTACTATTCTTGGGTGCACTTTCAAGAAAGGTGAAACTCGTGTGAAAATTATTGCTCAAGGTTGAGAGGTATAGATGAAGCTTTGCGACAACTAAAATAATTCTATAGCGAGCTCAAGAAAAGATGAATTATTGTGTTGAAAGAAAGGAAGGATGTTTTAACTTTTCCATTGAACGAATTGGGTGTCCTTAAGCTAAAACCGCTCATAGGATCAATTTTGTTGTGTATTAGATCCATAAGAAGTCATTTTCCTCTCGCTTTTTTTAGAGGGCCCTATAAAAATCATCACAAACAGGTATGTTTCAAGTCGCATTACAAACTACCTATTATATTTTTCGTAAAACTAGAGTCATTTATCCTTTCTTTCTTTTAAAAAAAAACAAAAATCTGTTTTAACTCGTCTTCAAATTTGTGTTTCTAAAACTTATATAAATTTTTTGAGATACCATTTTAATTTAATATCCTAGAAAACGAATATGTAAAAAAAAATATAAATTTTATATTATTCATAATGTTATTGACTCCGAAAAACTCATATTTTAAGTTTCCAAAAACATTAAATGTTGTTCTAATCTATATACATTTGTGATCCAAAAAATTTTAAATCATAAAAACTCATGTTTTATGAACTCAACTGGAGTTTTAGTTTTCGAAGGACGAGATTATTAAATCATTGGACCTTTTTAGTATAGTATCAAGTTAACATTCATACTCATCAAAAGATAAAGGTGATTACTCTTTCACCCCTAATATTTATTCAATGTAAAAAAAAATATTACCATATTTTGGAGTCAAAGAGAACCCCGAGTTTTTCTTTTTGTTTAGTCAGGACTCCGGATTTATTGCTACATCATTACTGGCTGCTAGAGAGAAAAATTAGAGATTTGAGGATAAATAACATTTTACTAACAATTGCAAACTTATCCCATTATTTTCACTTTATTTATTATTATTCAAAATTTGTAATAAAGTGCAAACAAAGTACACTTTTATAATTATTATTTAAAAAACAAAAAACAGAAACATAGTCTTCTCAAATCAGACATGCCTTTAGTATTATTAGTTTGTAAATTACACTGCCAAGTCTTGTTTACCACAAAAAATTCTGGGGCAGAAAATTTACTTGAAAAATTTATAGCGAGCCTACAAAATTCCACATGTATCTCTCTCATTGCAAAAATAAGTTGCTAGAGCTCAATATTGTGAGATATAAATTATAGTGTCTCAAGGCCAACTTGGCAATCTGCGCAGATTTGCTTCATATGCCCTCTTTTATGCTGTTTGATAGCTTTTCTTGAAAACGTCGTGGTTTATTTGTTCGTGTTAGTCAATATTTCATTGCCGATAATACACTTATGTCTTCCTCTGAAATATTGCATCAACCTCGGTCTTTTCCTGCCGGTCGCTTTGGTTTTTGTCTGGGTTGACTCGCTGATGGTTCACAAAAAAAACTAATTTCAACTAACATTTGTTTGACTCAAAGAATGGCGGACATTAATATCAATGAACCCTGCGAACTCAATTAACTTTCTAACATACCTTTCTCAATACAAATGACATGTAGAAATATGGCTGCTTCCCATTCATCGGATGATAGTGTATCCTGAAATAGAAAAATATGCATGTTAACCATTTAGAATACAGAGAAAAGTAATGTTTTATGAAATTTAATGGAAATTGAAATAGCATAGTTTGCACAAAGGGTTACCTTGATCTTGGTTTCCGTCTCCCAATGCACCAAGTCTTCGCATGAGATCAACAAATTCCGGTCGTTTCATATACTCATGGACAAATTCATGCGAGTTCTTAGCGAAAACCAGCTCAAAATCATACTGAAAATTTTAATCACACACTCCAATGTGAAACCTAGAAATTTTAATTTAAGCAGTTGAATGGGAAGGGAAATTGGGAGTGGGTGGGATTAGTTAAGTTAAGAAGTTTCACAGGCAGTAAGATATACCTCTTCAGCTAATGACTTGAATACATGAAAGGGAACAATCCATTCAGGACAATCAACGGCGTCCTGCAACAAAAGGCAATGTCTTAATGGTGGCATAAGTTTTAAAAATAAGAGTGTAAATAAACTGAACTATCCGCGAACAATTCGAGTTCAGCTTGTTAAATGCTTGAGCAAACTCGTTTTTTTTTATTTATTTAAAAAAACAAACCTATATTTGAGATTGAGCACAATCATTTAAATGAGCCAAGTTCAAGCGTTACAGGTCTGACATTAAAGGCCCTGAATATAGCTTGATTAGATATATATTTACAATACTACATACTAAGGTTCTCACTTCTTAACCCAAGATAAAAAAAAAAAAAACTCTTAAGCTAAAAATATATTGATGATATTATGAACTTTGATTGCGATTTGAGAGTATTAAAACTAATTTTGAAGTTTCTTTTATATAGTAGTGAAGACAATGGATTTTTAGTAACTGAATTGTGAAAATGTAACTGTCTAAGATATTTTAAGAATTTTTTTAGTTAGACTCGCTTTAAATATAATGAGTCAAGCTCAAGCTTTACTCTTTATAAAAGCCCAACTCATGCTTTAAGTTAGACTCGATTAAATAAATGAGTTAAGCTTAAGCATCTATTTGTTCACAAACAAAAACTCAAGCTTCAAGTACTCGACTTGTCTACATTTGAATGTGCTGCTGATTAAAACAAACATAGACATTATTAGTGAGTCACACATCTTGTGTTGAAGGAAAACAACTACCTAGATGCTTAAAAAAACAAAACAATGATACCTCCAAATGGAACGTGTACTTTACTCCAAAGGGGTTGGAAGACTTAAATTTCTGAATCACATGAAAAATTTGGTTAGAAGTAGAATTCATAATTATTCCCACAATTATACATGTTCCAAACATTATAAAATAAAATGATGAAGCAGGAGGATTACCTTATCAGAAAATTCTTCGTCAAATCGAACCCAGTAGACGCTATTACCAAAAGTCAACCCTTCAGCTGCATATAAAAAATTAGTCTTCTGTTATCCTGTAGACAATTCACATAACAAAGACTAAATCCCTAAATATATTATTATTCTAAGTAAAATTATTTTCTGAAACAAATAAGCAAGCCTTTGTGAACTGTCTTGAAAAAATACTGATTTCCATCAATTTTTATTCTAAAACAACTACAATCACAATGTCTTATCAAATTAAACGAGGTCAGCTCGATAGATCAATTGATGTCATATAACTTCATCAACAACTAAGTTTATTTTGAAAGAATTGTAATTAGGATTGTATGTGTATCAAAAACCTTCTCTAAGCTTCTTGATAATCACATTGGCATCTGGCATTGTTCCAATGAAAATGCCTCCTGGACGGAGTAGAGCTGACACATTAGCCAATGCTCGCCGAGCACGGGCCTCTGTAGACCAAGAGTAGTGCAATGCAAACTGCAGTGTTTGAAATGTTTATCAGATTATAAATCAGCACTTTCAAGATGGAAATAAGTTTGTAATCTGTATGTAGTGAGCTAAAAGAGTATAGACAGCATAGCAATATTACTTGTACCGACAAAACAGTAAGGTGATTTTACTTATTGAAAGAAAAAAATGGCCCTCGTCGATAATAGAAATAGGTTTAAATATGTATTTGGTCTCTGCAAATAGAGCATTTTTTCCTTTTAGTCCCTATAATATTTTCTTTCATCTTTACAAATATACCACATTTTGCTTTTAGTCCTTGTTTTGTTTTAGTGCTTGCAAAATTTGTTTACATTGGAATTGGTGCTTGTAATATGTAGAATATTTGGTTTTAGTCCCTCTACATAAGGACTAAAACAAATATTACAGGAACTAATTTCATTATGAACAAATTTTGTAGGGACCAAAAATAAAACAACGGGGATGAAAGGCAAAATGTGGTATATTTGCAAAAACGAAAAAAAACAAACTTTGGACTAAAAGCAAAAAACGGTATATTTGCAAGGACCAAATGCATATTTAAACCATATAAATATAGATGGTAGACATATCACTGAATTTAAAGGTTTCTTTCATTTGTATTAGGAAATTGATAGTAGAACTTTCATTTGTATAAGGGAATTGGTAGTAGAATATGAACTTTTTAAGAGCAAATCTAGATGTGAAAAGTGCATTAAAAGAAAATCTTACGGATTTTTTAACAAGAAAACATGGACCATAAGTTGATGCAGAGAAACAAGATAGTTTCTAGGAGAGACCACTTAAAGAAAACACACTTACTAGTAGCACACATCCATTTTTTTCTTTCTGCATAAATATTAAATACATGAATGATCTATATTTAACACAAGAGTGCATCATTTACCTGGCAACTACACATATCAAAAGGAGCATCATCTGCAAGAACTTTGTCCAAGCGTACCTGAAATTGTAAATGACATGAACAATGAAAAACCTACGTATAAAAATTAAACAAATACAGAAATTGTAATTGAAGCCGAAGACCACTTTTTCTAGATGACTCAACATTTAAAAATTTTAATTTTCTGGTTTTGAAGTCGCCATGCTAAGAGGTATCTAAGTATAGTATGCTTACTGCTTAGTAAGCTTTAGCTTACGTGGAAGTGTTAGAATATAAGAAAATTAAGCTTAGAGTAAATATTCTTAAAAAGGGAGTGTTAAAATATAAGAAAATATCTTTGATATTATATTAGAGTATCTTTGTTATTTCTAAGGATCAATTTATTATAATCTGAGAATATCTTACAGTCTATTCGGAATTAGTTTTTAATTTAACTATTATTATTATTTTTTATTATATATTATATTATTATTTTTATTATTAATTATTATTATTATTATATGTTGTTCCTAAATTCCCTTATTATTTCGGTTTGAGTCTATCTGTTTCAAGTAAGTATCAAATCATTATCAATTATATTATGTCACACCATAATCATATTCTTCTCTTTCTTCTCATTCTTCTCCTTATTTTATCTAATACCCTTAAGTTTAACACAAGTAGCAACACTTGTGCAACCAGAAGAAAAACAGTAACAGAGAAAGTATATTGAGAACAGGATGGTATGCATCAAAATCTTCTGCTTCAACTTTGCAAAAGCATATTTGCGATCATTTTGAATAGAGTGATTTTGAGGAGAATGAATTTGAAGGAAAGAGAAAAGATTGTGAATGTAATATACCATCTACT
>PGWS01019667.1:0-12381 GCA_002896235.1 Cicer reticulatum
TGATTTGATAATTATTTTAAAAGTGAATTTGATAATTATTTTAAGATTGTGAATTTGATATATATATCTTTTGATATGTACCATGCTCTCAATGGCAATACGGCCTAGTATCAAAATAATACTTAAACATGGAAGAAATATCAAGCTTCCTGATCATGTCAAGTTTAAATAAAACAAACCTGAATCAGATCATAGTAATAAAATTGGACTTCTTTCATGCTTAAATATGTGCAACAATATTTAAGTTTAGGTATGGACTTCCTTTCTAGATTATAGAAAAACCTTAAAAGAGGCACCGAAAGTTAAGTATGTATAACAATATGTAGTTCTTTTATCATACTTAGTTAAATAAAATTTGTTTATAGTAATATGTGTGTTTAACGATATTAAATATATTTTTGAATTTTATTACAATAGCAGATAAATTACCAATGTATTATTAATAAATTAATTAATTACCTGTTGGAGCAAGTAACTAATTTGTAATTGGTTGTTGCGTTGATTTATTTTCTTTCACGGATTGTTAGAGGCAATAGTTGACGAGGACGCAACACACTAAATCAGAGGATCAGCTTTGTTGGGAAAAATCTTCAGCTAAGGTAAGGGGTGGGATGAGGTTCGATCTTAAGAGTATAAAATAACGTGAGATGAATGGGAATGCTGGAATTCCCAAAAGTTCATTCGGGGCTTACTACGTACAGTTGAGCCCTTATTGAGTAATAATTAATAATAAGATAGTGATGGTAATAGTGAGGACTAAAATATAGTTTAGCAACTCGTAGAATTGTCGTGAATTTATTTATATTAAGATTGCATGTTGTTTGAATTTATTGAATCTTATGTGATTGGTTATGTATGAATGATAGGAAACTTGAAATGTTTGTTACTTGATTGAATTTGTGATATTACTAGAATGTGTCACCGATTGAAGTTCTTATTTATGTGATTGATGAAACTTGGATTGTGTATTGTGAGTAGTGTAAACCAAATATTGTGAATTTTATTGTCATTGACGTATAAATATATATAATGATGAATTATGTTGGAAGTCAAGCTGAAACTTAGTGAGTGATTGAGGATCGAGAAGTCTGAGATATGTGTTGTAGATTTTGAGTTAGGATTGTTTGTCATCATATAGAGTGGTCTGACAAACCTATGATTCGGAAGACCAAATTGAATGACCTGATCTGACGAGGGCTACATCTCGAACTGAAAGGTAAGAGTGATAAACCTTGGGGTACACCTAGTGGAATTCTAGTGGATTAGTGGGTTATTCCTTAAGGCCGGGAACTACCGTGCAACACAAGAGTACCCCGATTGTCGCGTATATATGTGTCTCGGGTTGAGTTGAGGGGATCGTATGAGGACATGGCCATTCATGAATTGTGTCACTCTTGTAGTGGCATAGTATCAACCTCCCTAAACCAAGTACTTCAGAGTAGAATGGTACCGAATGATGAAGTATAGAGTATGGACATGACATAGCATTTCATTATTTTCGATTATTAAGAATGAATTTGATAAGTCGTTGATATTATACACTTGACTGTTTGAGATTGTGATTTAATTTGGATTGTTTGCGTGTTCTCCTCGTGTACTTTATACTATTACATAATTTCGATACTCACCCCTCATTGTTTGTGTTTGCGCGTTTGCGACAGACGCAGACGAGTTATGAGTTACAGGTGGTGAACTAATGCTATCAAGAGAGGCGGAAGCCAACCTGCCTTGGAGACCTTCATTATTATGCATTGTGTTGATGTTATTTTGAGTATTTTATTTTGGGAATTCCCGCTCAGGGGGGGGGGGGGGGGGGGGGGGGGGGAATGTGACATCGGGTTGGGACTACTATTTGACTGAATTTAAAACATAAGTAATGTTGTACTTCAAAGGGTTATGTTGTTTATATTATGACGTTCGATTCATTTATGTTTAATGGAAATTTTGGAATTTATGTGACTGCTTATGATCAGGTGATACTCCTTACTTAATAAAAAGTAAAAAATAAAAAAAAAAAAAAAAAATATTTGGGTTTTGAGGGTGTAAACATTAGTGTATTCAGAGTGGTCTGTCCAATCAGACCGTAAATATGTGTTATGTGTTCGCTATGTTCCTTGTGTACTCTTGTTATGTATTTTGTAGTTATGGTCATTATTGTGATTTAGTATGTAGAGCTAAGTTAGTTCCTAATCACTTCCCTCAAATGTCTCACTATATTCGATTGGCTTATCTGATTGATGTAGTATGATGGCTGGTGGAAGGAATGATGCTGCGATTGCTGAGGCTTCTAGAGTCCATGCCAGGAGTTACATGCAGGCTCTCCAAGCTTTGACTGAATCTCAAGCTACTGCACAAGCCTCTGCGTCAAGCTGCTACTCTAAGCTGCACAGATTGCTGCTCAAGCTGTTGCTCAAACTACTAGCTACGGTGGTTGGCCAAGGAAATGTGCATAAATAAATGAATTCATGGTGATGTCCACCGATTTCCACAAGCTAAGATTAACTAAGTCTGCCCACTTTATTCGATGCCAACATAACTATTCTATGAGAAAGCGTTAGCTGAAATATATATAAAGGAAATTGTGAAGTTGCATGGAATCCCATCAAGTATAGTCTCGGACAGAGACCCTAGGTTTACCTCTATGTTTTGGCAAGGTTTACAAAGTGCTTTAGGTACGAATCTGAGGATGAGTTCAGCCTACCACCCACAAACAGATGGTCAGACTGAGCGAACCAATCAATCCCTAGAAGACTTGTTGAGAGCTTGTGTGTTGGAACAAAATGGAAGTTGGGATAGCTTTTTGCCACTTATAGAGTTTACCTATAACAATAGCTTCCACTCTAGCATTGGAATGGCACCTTTTGAGGTGTTGTATGGGAGAAGATGTAGGACCCCTCTGTGTTGGTTTGAGACGGGTGATAACCTTGTGTTGGGACCTGAGATTGTTCAACAAACTACGGATAAAGTAAAAATGATTCAGGAAAAGATGAGAGCATCTCAAAGTAGGCAAAAGAGTTACCATGATAAAAGAAAGAAAAACCTCGAATTTCAAGAAGGTGATCATGTATTTCTGAGAGTTACTCCAACGACTGGGGTTGGTTAGGCATTAAAAATGCGAAAGCTTACTCCTCGGTTTATAGGACCCTACCAGATTCTTAAACATGTCGGTAATGTGGCATATCAGATCGCGTTACCTCCTTCTTTTTCTAATCTTCATAGTGACTTTCATGTGTCCCAACTTCGCAAGTACATTTTCGATCCTTCACACGTGATTGAGTCAGACAAGGTCAAATAAAAGAGAATCTAACTTTTGAGACCTTACCGCTACGGATCGAGGACCAAAAGACCAAAGGATTAAGGGGTAAGACGATTTCATTTGTTAAGGTTGTCTGGGGAGGTGCTACTGGAGAAAGTGCTACGTGGGAGGTCGAAAGCCAGATGCGTGATTCTTATCCAGAACTGTTCTTGTCAGGTAAATTTCGAGGACGAAATTTTCTTCAACAGGGGGAGAAATGTAACACCCCAATTTCTCATTATCTTATTTTAAATAGTATAACGATACGATACTACTTTTTTTTATATATATATCTTTCGATCATGTTACCATGCTCTCAGCCAATACGCCTAGTGATCAAAATAATACTATAAACATAAGAAATATCAAGCTTCCTGATCATGTCAAGTTTAAATAAAACAAACCTGAATCAGATCATAGTAATAAAATTGGACTTCTTTCATGCTTAAATATGTGCAACAATATTTAAGTTTAGGTATGGACTTCCTTTCTAGATTATAGAAAAACCTTAAAAGAGGCACCGAAAGTTAAGTATGTATAACAATATGTAGTTCTTTTATCATACTTAGTTAAATAAAATTTGTTTATAGTAATATGTGTGTTTAACGATATTAAATATATTTTTGAATTTTATTACAATAGCAGATAAATTACCAATGTATTATTAATAAATTAATTAATTACCTGTTGGAGCAAGTAACTAATTTGCTAATTGGTTGTTGCGTTGATTTTTTTCTTTCACGGACTGTTAGAAGGCAGTATAGTTGCTACGAGGACGCAACCACACTAATAGCCAGAGGACTCAGATCGTTGGGAATAAATCTTCAGCTAAGGTAAGGGGGGGATGAGGTTCGATCTATGAAGATTAAATAACGTGAGATGAACCGGGAATGCTGGAATTCCAAATGTTCATTTTGGGAGCTTACTAACGTACAGTTGCGCCATATTGAGTATAATTTAATTAATAACGACTCGTTGAATGGTAATTGTGATGCGGTACTAAAAATATAGTTTAGCACTCGTAGAATTGTCGTGATAATTTATTTATATTAGATTCGCAGTGTTGTTTGCTTTTATGAAATCTTTATGTTGATTGTTAATGTATGAATGAATAGGAACTTGAATGTTTTGTTACTTGATCTAATTTGTGATATGTACTAGAATGTGTCACCGATTGAATTCCTTACTTATGTGATTGATGAAATTGCATTGTGTATTGTGAGTAGTGTAACCCAAATATGTGATTTTATTGTGATTGACTGATAAATTATATAATGATGAATATTGTGAAGTCAAGCTGAACTTAGTGAGTAGTGACGATCGAGTAAGTTCTGGGATATGTGTTGTAGATTTTGGAGTTAGGATGTTTGTCATCATAAGGAGGTCTGACAACTAGTGATTCGGGGAAGTACACTGATGAGCTGTCGTAGGGTTACAGTCACTGTAGAGGTAAGGACTGATAGACCTTGGGGGTACACCTAGTGGGAATATTCCTAAGTGGTAGTGGGTTATTCCTAAGGACCGGGATACTACGTGCACACAAGAGTACCGACTGTCGCGTATATGTTGTCTCGGGTTGAGTTGAGGGGATCTATGAAGGACTTGGCCATTGCATGAAATTGTCCGTCCACTCTTGTAGTGCATAGTATCAGGCCTCCTAACCAGTACTTCAGAGTAGAATGCTACGAATGATGAAGTAGAGTATAGGACATGCATAGCATTTCATTATTTTGATTATTACGGAATGAATTTGATAAGTCGTGATATTATACACTTGACTATTTTGAGATTCTGATAATTTGATTGTTTGCGTGTTCTCCTCGTGTACTTTATACTATTACATAATTTCGATACTCACCCCTCATTGTTTGTGTTTGGCGTTTGCGACAGACGCAGATGAGTTGTGAGTTACAGGTGGTGACTAATGCTATCAAGAGAGGCGGAAGCCACCATGCCTTGGAGACCTTCATTATTATGCATTGTGTTGATGTTATTTTGAGTATTTTATTTTGGGAATTCCCCCTCTGATAGTGACATCGGGTTGGGACTATATTTGCACTGAATTTAAAACATAAGTATGTGTACTTCAAAAAGGATTCTGTTGTTTGATATTATGACTTCGAATTCATTATGTTTAATGGAAATTTTGGATTTATGTGACATGCTTATGATCAGGTGATACTCCTTACCTTAATAAAAATAAACAATAAAAAAAATTATTTGGGGTTTAGGGTGTCACATCAGGTACTGTATTTATTAATGTGTTGTTGTCACTAAAACTAATAAATTGTTACATAATAAATCATATAAAATCTATTCTTTTTTGAAATTTGTTGATCTGTTCTGTTTTGAAATCAGACTTGGACCTTGGTTTCCATTTTTCAATATTATATATGTGTACTATATATTGGTATAATGTTATCAGTAGCTCATTATTTGTGTAACTGGATTTATATAGGTCATATAAAATGGACAAGAAATGGATCTTTGCCAATCGATTGTCAAAAGATTATGAAAATGAAGTGAAGGAGTTTGTTGAGTTTGCAGTGAAGAATGCAAAAGATCCAAATAGAGTCGTTTGTCCTTGTTTAAAAGGTTGTTTTGGAAAACATGTTAGAGAAGATGAATTGGAAGGACATTTAGTATGGCATGGAATTGATCAAAGCTATACATGTTGGATAAGACATGGTGAGAAAAAAAAAAACGAACTTAATTTTGAGAATGGTTCGACTATTGCTTTCAACTGATTTAACACAGATACATATGAGCCATTCCCAGTTGAGGAGATTTGCAAAGGCAGTTGAAGAAAATCTTCGGGATTGTCTTTAAATGTTGAGATTTTAGTTGACGGTCGCAGCAGATGAAACCTATATAGAATGGTTGTATTAAATCATTTAAGACTGTCAGCGATATTATAGTTACACATCTTAAAAGCAGTAGTGATGGTCTGATAATAGCTCACAGATTAATGTCAACACTCTTAAGAGATCATTTTCTAATGTCTTCCGTTGCCATCCGATATATGACAATTTCCTCGCATGGTCGAACCTAAGATAACGATGCTACCACGAATTCTTGTGCTCTATTGGCATAGTTACGAAAGACGAAATGTGTTTCATGCGTGCGTGTCTCGACGATTGGCAATCTTCTATTTCCGATGCAACCGCATCATCGATTACTAAGTGAGGTACGTACTGCTTCACATGTCTCTCGTCTTGAAGAAGAAAGATATCTTACCGCATGCACATGTCGGGTTCCAGGTATTGTGTTTACCATATAATAGCCAAGATCATTACAGGCGCATAGGTCTATCGCATGCACAAGAAGATTCAAACCACTTGACATGGCATGCAGATGAAGAATAGTGAGATGGAAGACGTCTACTCGACACCTGCAGATTGTCCAAATGGCAACAGAAACTTTTGATTCCGAGTTATACTTGAATAATCGCGAGCGATAGAGTCAAGAAATCTCCATGACTGTATGCTATCTATGATGAGCAGGCGCACTTAATCCAGCTATGGTCTCAATGGATCTCTCACAGTACGTTCGGCCTGTGATTTTGTGATTTATACCTACCTCCCATCATGGCAATTATGTGTCCTTTTATGAATTAGTAAAGTGATGTGTTTTTCTAGTACATTTTGTATTGTCTTTTGTTAAATTTGGTTTGGATAGCGCATTCTCACAACACTCATGTCAAGAGAGTGGGAATAGATAACTTGATTGTTGAATTCATTGAACTCCTTTAGATTGAAAAAGATTGTAAACTCGAATCATAGTGGAGAGACAGGTAGTGGAAGTTTGTTTGATGGGTATAAGAAAGAATGTTTCCATTTGAGGGCTATGTTGTTCGACACAATTAATAATTTTCCAACATATGGTAATTTATCAGGATGTAGCATTAAAGGTCAACGCGCATGTCCTATATGTGAAGAGAGTTCAAATTGGATGCGGTTGAAACATTGTAAGAAGAATGTATTTCTTGGACTTCATAGAATTTTACCTTATAGTCATCAGTATCGTGGGTTGAGAAATGTATTTAATGGAAAATCAGAGGAAGATAAAGCTCTTTTAGCACCGACTGGATATCCAATACTTGAAAATGTACAAGGTTTGACCAATAAATTTGGCAAACCTTTTGCGGGAGAGCTGGTCAAAATTGGGTGGAAGAAAAAGTCAATTTTCTTTGAATTGCCATATTGGAAGTCATTGTATATAAGACATTTCCTCGATGTGATGCATGTTGAAAAAAATGTATATGATAGTGTTATTGGTACGTTACTCAATGTTTCAGGAAAGTCTAAAGATGGCATCAATGCAAGATTGGACTTGGTCGATTTGGGAATAAGAAATGAATTGGGTCCAGTAAAGAAAGGAAATCGCACATATCTACCTCCAGCCGCTCATCCTCTATCTAGAAAGGAAAAAATTGTTTTATGTAAATTTCTACACGAAGTTAAAGTTCTAGAAGGATACTCTTCAAACATTAAAAAATTTAGTTTGTATGAAAGACCTCAAGTTAAAAGGTTTGAAGACCCATGATTGTCATATTCTAATGGAGCATTTGCTACCAATAGGTATACGTTTTATTTTACCAGAAAAAGTTCAACGAGCCATAACTAGATTATGTTTCTTCTTCAAGGTAATTTGTAGTAAAGTGATCGATCCTCAGAAATTACCGACATTGCAGAGGGAAATTGTTGTTACTTTGTGTGAGCTTGAAATGTATTTTCCACCCTCATTTTTTGATATTATGGTTCATCTTACTGTTCATCTTGTTAAGGAGACATAACTTTGTGGGCCAGCTTATATGACATGGATGTATCCGATAGAACGATATATGAAAATGTTAAAAGGGTACGTAAAAACTAGAAGTCGACCAGAAGGTTGTATTGTTGAAAGGTACATTGTCGAAGAAGCTGCTGAATTTTGTACTGAATATCTATCCAATGTTGAATCCATAGGGCTTCACATGTCTGGTCATTCGGGAAGAATATCAGGAGAAGGGATAATTGGAAAGAGACTAATGACTATATCAAGGCCATAATTGGAGCATGCACAATTGTATGTTCTACACAATGATGATGAGGTTCAACCGTATGTTACAATACACATGGATCAGTTATCTAGTTCGAACATGAATAGGAATCAAAATTGGATAACCCGAGAGCACAATCGAAGTTTTATAACATGATTAAATAATCACATAAAGTCAAAGTTTGATATAGACTCGAAATCAATTTCACAGAGATTAAGGTGGCTAGCAAATGGTTCGAGTTTACATGTCTTTTCTTACACCGATTATGTAATTAACGGCTACAAATTTTATACCAAAGAACAAGATGATCAAACCACTATGCAAAATAGCGGAGTCACTCTCATAGCTGAAGCGATGCATATCTCAAGTGGAAAAGACAAAAACTCAATATATGCAAATCTATCATATTTTGGGGTTATCGAGCGCATATGGGAGTTAGACTACACAATGTTTCGTGTTCCCATATTTGGTTGCAAGTGAGTCGATAATTATAATGGCGTTCATATTGATGACTTAGGGTTCTTGCTTGTCGATTTTAATAGGGTGGGATACAAAGATGAGCCTTTTATTTTAGCGTCGCAAGCTCAACAAGTGTTTTATGTCACTGATCCTGCTGATGATAAACGGTCTGTTGTCCTATTGACCAACAAAATAAGTGATGATAAAAATAATGATGAAGATGTTGGTAATGATCTTTTCTTTGCAACATCACAACCACATGAAATTGATTCAACCGATGATGGTTTATATCTTAGAGATGATCATGATGAGGGAATTTGGATTAATCTATCGTTTCATATCGTTAATGGACAAACAAATGTGAATCCCACCAGGTAAAGCAGAACGGCATCTTAACGTGTTTATTTGTTTTATACAAACTATGTAATCTGAACTGAGTTCAAGTAATTTAATTGTTTGATCTGTCATAATTGAGTATTTTAGTATTTAGCTTGAACTGTATTTGATTTTCTGCTTATACTTATTTTCTGCTTATATTTAGCTTGATCTTAGTGTTTTATACTAAGTTCATATAATGTAAGTGTATGTTTGACCTGCCATAACTGATTTTCAGCTTATATTGAACTTGAAAATGCTTTGTTTGAGTACTGAGAATTTTTCTTGAACTTGAACTGATCATCCCAATATGAGTTGATCATGTAATTTAGCATTGATATATATATAGGTATTAATTAACTAATTATTTGGAAGAAAAAAAAATCCAAATTTGGAGGGTAATAAAGCTGCCAAAATTCAAAAACTGGATCGGGGTAAATCAGTTATTGCTCCTAAAATAAGTCATCCACGCCTTGCTCGATTTGGGTCGTGTCTTGACATACAAGTAAAAACGAATATGGACAACAGCGATTCACGTATCATAAGTATGGAGAAAGCTATTTTCAGAGATGAGTATGAAGAACTACTTGAAAAAGAGCACATATACGAACTTCTCAATCATAAGGAGCTGAGTGCTACTGTCATTAGCTTATACATTAGGTAAAATACTTTATTTAAGATAAAAATTACTTTTAATTGCATTTATTGGTAATTAATTTGACTTGTTAGTAATTAATCTAATTTGATATTTTTATTGAAGGTTTTTGCATGAGAAGTTGGTGTGCACACGCAAATTGTCAGATAGATTTTCATTCTTGTCTCCGCATAAGCTTTCAATGTTTAAACTCGATCCAGTTAATGTAAAGAAATATGTTGTAGATATCCTATTGGGAAATAAAGAGAATGATAAGTTGTTCCTTGTGCCATATATCTTTTTAGATCCCTTGCACGACCAAATTTAGATCCCTTGCGCCATATATCTTTTTATATATTTTTTAGTTTATGAGATCTTAATTTATTAGTTATGTAAACAAAATTGCCAACCAAATTTTTGTTGTTGTAGGACCCATTGGGTGCTATTTGCAATCAATGCGACCTCTGAAGTTATATACTATTTAGATCCCTTGCACGACCATTACAACAATCACTCAAATATAAAGACTATCTTCGACACTTAAGTAATATTCGTTTATTTCTTACATATATATATAAATAATGTGTTTGTTAATGCTATAATAATTACATTTATTTGATAGTGCTTTACAAGTTTTCTGATCTCAAAGGTGTGCTACAGTGTCGAAGCAAAAGTCAAATAACATTGGATTCCAATAAAGGTTTGAAATATATGCCTTTAAAATTTCATTAACAATCAATGCATAAATATTTATTGACTTATATGTTTTATTTTATAGTGCCCTCGTCAAACTAACAACATTGACTACAGGTACTATATATTGTGATTCATGAAGGAGATTGTTGATATGAATCAAACTATAATCCCATAAACGGTACCGTATTTTCATTATATTTTGATTTTAATATATATACTACGTATATATTTGATTCTAACTTATTTATGTTCAAATTTTATATCGCACAGTACTTTGACAATTCCACTCGAACATACTCTGAAAGAAATCTAACTGAAATAAAGGAAAGACTGGTGTAAGTATGTGATCGAAATGAAAATTATTTGATTTGCTGGGAAATTGGCATCCTACAAGGTTGTGAATATGTAAATGTAAAAAATATGTGTTGTGTTGCAAGGTTCTGTTGTGAATATGTAAAGTTATATAGTTCTGTGTTTTTGTGAATATGTAAATGTAAAAAATATGTAATTGTGTCAAGTTATATAGTTCTGGTTCTGTTGTGAATATGTAAAGTTAGATAGTTCTGGTTCTGTTGTGAATATGTAAAGTTATAAAGTTATGTAGTTATGTTGTTGTGAAAATGATTGCTGGATAAAAACTGATTGTTGGATGAAAACTGACTGTAAACTGATTGCTGGTTGAAAATGAATTTTTTGGGAAAAAAATAAAAAGACCAATGCTTTTAAAAAAAAAAAAAAAACAAAAAAAGCCATAAAAAACCTGTTATTTGAACCAAAAGTGCTAAAACTGTTTTGAACAAGCGTTGTAAAACGTGCATAAGAATACCACCTATTACATCACTTTTTTGAAAACGCACTGTAAAACTAGTACAACAAGCAACGCGTTTTTAGAAGGGATTTACATCGCTTTTTGAAAAAGTGCTGTAAAACGTGCATAAGAACGAACCTATTACAGCGCTTTTTTGAAAAAGCGTTGTAAAACTAGTACAACAAGCAGTGCATTTTTGAAGGGATTTACAACGTTTTTTTTTATTTTAAAGAGCGTTGTTGTATCTTTTAAGGCGCTTGATACTACGTCGCTTAATATTTTGAAAAACCGTTGTAAATGGCTTAAAAAAGCGTTGTAAAATACTATTTTTCGCGTGGTGGATATGAAAAATGCATTAAAAATTGGAAGGGTTGTCCATTTTGGAACAATTTTTTGGAAATGGTCAACTATAGTGGAACAGAGAGAGTAATATTTTTCATTTTCATTAATTTTAAAAGAGCATTGTTGACTTTCTAGATAACAAATAGCCGTAAATGTTGTTGTTTCTCTTCTTTAAGATGCTTAATGAAATTATCATCTTTGTGAAAAAGGAAAATAACTAATTAATAATAAGAATGTAATAAACATTGTGTTGTTAGTTTTTTTTACCTGACTATTGCTACCTTAATTAGAGGCTAGAGCATCATAGAAAATTGATTTGAAAATTTGATCAACTTGGATCCCACTTTTGAACAATGTCCATATTTGTGGCTAAAAACAATATATTAGTAGAAAAAGATACATTGATAATTTATGTATAAATTTTTATATAATAAGTGCTTATTCAGTAGTATTTGGCATATGATCTGGTGTGATGGGATTATATCATCTTTAGACTTTTTTTTTAGTTAAATTAGTATTTTTATACCTTTTTGATAATTTGAACTCTAATTGTTTGACTTCTTCATTCTTTAATTCAAATCATTTGAGTTATCTGACTTATGTAATATGTAAACCTTAAATGTTGTAGCTTGTATAGAAGTAATTTTTATGTCATAGTACCACATATAGTATTTACTTGAAGTTTCTTATTTTAATTGAACTCACCAATAGTTTTTTTTTTTTTTTTACAT
>PGWS01019671.1:0-10226 GCA_002896235.1 Cicer reticulatum
GGACCGGGAGACCCTTATAGCATTCATCTCCAAAATTTATAACTGTGTTTCGGGTTCCGCACCAGATTTCAAACTCTAGCCCTCGTCTTGCCCAAAAAAACAAACACTAGCCCTCGTCTTGCCCAAATTTCAAACAGTAGCCCTCTTCTGGTTCGAAAATACAGATTTCAGTCCATTTTTGTCAGGTGTTACGAAAAACGATCCAAAAGTCCAAATGAAATCAAGGATCCGGAAACCCTTATAGCATTCTTCTCCTTAATATATAATCGTGTTTCGTGTTCCGCGTCAAATTTCAAACACTAGCCATCGTCTAGTCCGGAAGTACATATTTTAGTCAATTTTTGTCGAGGGGTACGAAACTCGCTCGAAAAGACCAGATGAAATCCAGGACCGAGAGACCCTTATAGCATTCTTCTTCTAAACTTGTAATTTTGTTTTTTGGTTTTGCGTCAAATTTCAAACACTAGCCATCGTCTAGTTCGAAAATATGGATTTCGGTCCATTTTTGTTGTGTGGTACTAAAATCGCCCTAAACTCAGATGAAATCGAAAGACCGGGAGACTCTTATAGCATTCTTCTTCTAAATATATAATAGTGTTTCGAGTTCTGCCTCAGATTTCAAACACTAGTCATCTTCTGGTAAAAAAACTACAGATATTGGTCCATTTTTTTGTCGAGGGTACCGAAAATGCCCGAAAGTCCAGATGAATCGATGATCGAGAGACCTTTATTGCATCTCTTCTTTCTAAATTTTAAAATTGCGTTGGATTTCGGAGTCCGTGTCAGATTTCGAACACTTAGCCATCAGCTTGTTCGAAAATACGTTATATCGGGACCATTTTATTTGGTTGCACGAAAATTGCCCGTTAATGTCTAGATGAAATCGAGGACCGGGGAGACCCTTATAGAATTCCTTCTCCCAAAATTATAATTGTGTTTTGTGTCCCGCATTCAAATTTTCAAACACTAGCCCTCGTCTGGTCCGAAAATACCAGATTTCGGTCTTTTTGTCGGTTTGTACGCATATCTCCCGAAACTCTAGATGAATCGAGGACTGAGAGACCCTTACAAATTCTTTACCTAAATGTATAACTGTGTTTTCTGGTTCGCATCAGATTTCAAACACTAGTCATCGTCTGGGTCCAAAAATACGATTTTGGTCCATCTTTTGTAGAGGTTTACGGAAATCCGCTCGAAAAATTCCAGATAAAATCGAGGATCCAGATACCTTATAAAATTCTTCTTCTAAATTTGTAACTTTGTTTCGCGTTTTCCGCATCAGATTTCAAGCAATTGCCATCATTTTGTTCCAAAACACGGATATCGATCCATTTTAGTCGTGTGATACGAAAATCGCCGAAAAGTCTAGATGAAATCGAGGACCGAGAGACCCTATAGCATTTTTCTCCTAAATATTAACAGTGTTTCGGATATCGCGTCAAATTTCACACACTAGCCATCGTCTAGTCAATAAATACAGATTTTTTGTCCATTTTAGTCGAAGGGATACGAAACTCGCCTGAAAAGTCTAGATGAAATCCGGACCGAGAGTCCCTTATAGCCTTCTCTCTAATTTATAAATGTGTTTCATTTCGGAGTCAAGATTTTCAAACAATAAGCCATCATCTTGTTCGAACACTAAGTTTCGGTCCATTTTAGTCGAGTGGTACGAAAATAGCCCGAAAAGTCCAGATGAAATCGAGGACCAAGAGACTCTTATAAACATTCTCCCTAAATTATATAAATGTGGTTTGGTTTTCCACTGTCAGTTTTCAAAAACTATCTATCGTCTTTTTCGAAAATACGAATTTCGTCCATTTTGTCGCGTGGTATAAAAGCGCCCAAAAAAGTCCAGATAAAAATCGAGGACGAAAGACCCTTTTAACATTCTTCTCTATAATGTTGGTTCGGGTGCAACGTGTGTTTCAAATACTACCATCGTCTTATTCGAAATACGGATTTCGGGTACATTTTTGTCGGTGGTATGAAAATCACCCCAGAAGTCCAGATGAAATTGAGGACCGAGTGACCTTTATGGCATTCTTCTTCTAATTTATAATTGTTTTTCGGTTTCCACGTCAGATTTCCAAACAATAGCCAACATCTTGTTCAAAAATATGGAAATCGTCCCATTTTAGTGGGTGGTACGAAAATCTCTCGAAATGTCTAGATGAAATCGAGGACCAGAAGACTCTTGTAGAATTCTTCTCCTAATATTATAACTGTGTTTCGGGTTCGGTGTCAGTTTTTAAACAATATGCATCGTCTTATTTGAAAATACGGATTTCAGTCCATTTTTGTCGGGTGGTTATGAAAATCGCCCGAAAGGTCCAGATGAAATCGAGGACCGAGAGGACCCTTTTTACATTCTTCTCCTAAATATATAATTGTGTTTCAAGTTCCGCGTCATATTTCAAATACTAGCCATCGTCTGGTTTGAAAATATAGATTTTTGGTCCATTTTTTGTTGAGGGGTACAAAACTCGCCCGAAAAGTTCAGATGAAATCGAGGACCGAGAGTCCTTGATAGCATCTTTATCTAAATTTCTACAGTGTTTCAGTTTCGGCTTCAGATTTCAAACACTTGACATCATCTTGTTCGAAAATACGGATTTCGATCCATTTAAGTTAGGGTGGTACGAAAATCGCTCGAATAGTCTAGATGAAATCGAGGACCAGGATACCCTTATAGAATTCTTACTCCTAAATATATAACAGTGTTTCGGGTTCCGCATCAGATTTCAAACATTAGCCATCGTCTAGTCCGAAAATACAGATTTTGATCAATTTTTGTAGAGGGATACGAAAATCGCCCGAAAAGTCCAGATGAAATCGAGGACCAAGATTTAAAACACTAGCCATCATCTTATCGAAAACATGGATGTCGGTCCATTTTAGTCGATGTCGATAAACGAAAATCGCCAGAAATGTCCAGATGAAATCGTGGACCAAGAGACCTCTTAAAGCATTCATCTCCTAAATTTATTAATTGTTTCGGGTTCCGCGTTTTATTTCAAACACTAGCCACGTCTTGCTCGAAAATACGGATTTCGATACATTTGTCGTGTATATAACGAAAATCACCAAAAAGTCCAAATGAAATCGAGGACCGAGAGACCCTCATAGCATTCTTCTGCTAAATATATAATAGTTATTCGGGTTCCACATCAGATTTCAAAAACTAGCCATCGTCAAGTCCAAAAATACAAATTTGGTCCATTTTTGGGGAGGGGTACGAAACTCGCCCGAAAAGTCAAGATGAATCGACGACCGAGAGTCTCTTATAGTATTCTTCTTCTAAATTTATAATTGTGTTTCGGTTTCCGCATCAGATTTCAAACAATAACCATCATCGTGTTCAAAAATACGGATTTTAGTCCATTTTAGTCGGGTGGTACGAAAATCGCCCGAAAAGTGCAGATGAAATAGAGGACCGGAGACCCTTATAGCATTCTTCTCCATAGTTTATAATGTGTTTCGGTTTCCGCATCAAATATCAAACACTAGCCCTCGTTTGGCCCGAAAATACAGATTTCGTCCATTTTTGTCGGGTGGTACAAAAATAGCCCGAAAAGTCCTGATGAAATCGAGGACGAGGGAACTTTATATCATTCTTCTCCTAAATATATAACATTGTTTCGGGTTCCGCGTCAGATTTCAAACAGTAACCATCGTTGGTCTGAAAATAGAGATTTTGGTCCATTTTTGTCGAGGGGTACGAAATTCGCCGAAAAAGTCCAGATATATTTAAGAGAAGAATGTTGTAAGGGTCTCTCGGTCTTGATTTCATATGGACTTTTCGGGCAATTTTCGTACTACCTGACAAAAATGGAACGAAATCTGTATTTTCGAACCAGACTAGGGCTAGTGTTGAAAGTTGACGCGGAACCGAGAACACAATTATAAATTTAGGAGAAAAATGCTATAAGGGTCTTCTGGTCCTCAATTTCATCTGGACATTTCGATCAATTTTCGTGCCACCTGACTAAAATGGACCAATATACGTATTTTTCAAACAAGATGATGGCTAGTGATTGAAATTTTACGTGGAACTCGAAACACATTTATAATTTAGAAGAAGAATGCTATAAGGTTCTCTCGGTCCTCGATTTCATCTGGACTTTTCGTGTGAATTTCGTACCCCTCGACAAAAATTGACCAAAATATGTATTTTCGGACCAAACTATGGCTAGTGTTTGAAATCTGATGTGCAACCCGAGACACAATTATATATTAAGCATAAGAATGCTGTAAGGGTTTCCCGGTCCTCGATTTCATTTGGACTTTTGGACCGATTTTCGTAACACCCGTAAAAAATGGATCAAAACCTGTATGTCTGGACTAGAAGAGGGCTAGTGTTTGAAATTTGACGCGGAACCTGAAATACTGTTATAAATTTAGGACAAGAATGCTGTAAGGGTTTCCCGGTCCTTATTTTCATATGGACGTTTCGGGCGATGTTCGTACCACCCGACAAAAATGGAAAGAAATCTGTATTTTCGAACAAGACGATGGCTAGTGTTTGAAATCTGTCGTTGTGAAGATATTATCAGGACTTTTGTATCAAAACTAGTGGTATTATATGGAATCTGAAACACATTTATAAATTTAGGAGAAGAATTCTATAAGGGTCTCCCGGTGCTTGATTTCATTTGGACTTTTCGGGCGATTTTCATACCACTACACTAAAATTGATTGAAATCCATATTTTCGGACCAGACGATGGCTAATGTATCAAATTTGACATGAAACCGAAATAATGTATTAAATTTAGAAGAAGAAGGCTTTAAAGGTTTCTCGGTCATCGATTTCCTTTGGACTTTTAGGGCGATTTTCGTACCCCTAAAAAAAATGGACCAAAATCTATATTTTCGAACCAGACGATGGCTAGTATTTGAAATCTTACTCGGAATCCGATACACTATGATATATTTTGGAGAAGAATGCTATAAGGGTTTCCCGGTCCCCGATTTCATATGGTATTTTTGGGTGGTTTTCGTACCACTCAACTAAAATGGACCGAAATTCTTATTGTTCAATAAAACAATAGCTAGTGTTTGAAATCCAACAAGGAACTCGGAACACAGTTATAAATTTAGGAGAAGAATGCTATAAGGGTCTCTCGGTCCTCGATTTCATCTGGACTTTTCACGAGATTTTCTTACCCCTCAACAAAAAAGGACTGAAATCTATATTTTCGGACAAGACGATGGCAAGTGTTCGAAAATCTGGCATAGAAACTAAAACCTAGTATTAATTTTTTCGAGCAGAATGCTATCACGGACTTTTAGGGTGATTTTCGTACCACCCGACAAAAAATGAACCGAAATTCGTATTTTTCGAACAAGATGATTGCTATTGCTTGAAATCTGATGGTGACAAGAAACGAAGTTATAAATTTTTGAGAAGAATGCTATAAGGGTCTCCCGATCCTCGATTTCTGTTGATTATTATGACCTCGTTATTACAGAATATGACAGTCTTTAACAAATTAAAACAATATAGAAAACAGAATAACGTCTAGCATACAATCAAGATCGAACATACAATCTTACGATGCAAGATTTATTCAGATTTATACACAGCGGAAATATAACATAGCATACAAGATCAACAATAAAAGTAAAAAGATAAGGGATAGAATGCACCAAGGTTTATCCTGGTTCAGCTGTCAGTATGACAGCCTACATGCAGTCCTGACAATCCAACTGGATTTCAGCTTTTTCTTCAATAGAAAGAATTGAGACTCTTTTACAGATTGTCCAGTTTCCTCGAACCTATCTATCTAACTCAAACTCTTTCCTATTGCTTAACCACTTGATCCTTGCAGTCACTCGTCAGACTCACACAAGATCAAGTACAGCTCCTTCATGATGATCTTTACATCAACGAAGATCGCCACCAGTTTTTCAAACTGGATTTTTCACAGTTGTTTCTTTTTACAAAACTTTGTTACAAAAGATATAAAAGAAGTACAGAGTTTTGTCTTCAATCTCTATCAATGAATCTCACACAATAATCTGGTTGTTCATTTGAGTGTTTGTGAGATCATTGTCTTTTTCTCTCAAGAATTCTTTTTCAGCTATCTTATTGATTATGAATAATCTTTTTGGTCTTGATCTGAAAAAGCAATATCAGAATGTTATCAAAAAGTTCTTAAGATTTCTTCAGTGTTCTGAAGTATATCTGAGAAAAGGATTGAAAACTCTTTATATAGTTTCTGAAAAACAACATATAAATCGATTTTGCAATCGATTCATTAATGTGATAAAACGGGCTTAATCGATTTGCCAATCGATTATCGCAAGTCTTGTTTTTCCTGAATCTTGAAACTATATAAACTAATCGATTTCCTAATCGATTCTTTTAATACACTTTTCAGAAAATTATCTGTCGACTTATATATGAATCGATTGCATAATCGATGTCTGGTGTTTGTTCCAATAATAAAATCAAACCAATCGATTACTTAGTCGATTCACTAAGAGTCACATAATCGATTCAATAATACACATAATCGATTTGGCCACATACTAAGAGTTTCCTGTGATTTCAAATTTTTGTTTCAATCGATTTGCCAATCGATTGTGTTTGAAACAGGAACTTAGCTTATTCCACGTTAATAGGAGTGCCAATCGATTTGGTAGTATGTTTCTGAAAAGGACTTTACCAGTTGGTTTAGCTCAATCGATTTCCTAATCGATTGATACCAAACTTGTCATGATTGAATTTCTCACAATGGATTGTCTAATCGTTTATGTTTGTCACAGGCCATGTTACTTTTGAAATATTATTTACGACATCGATTTGTCAATCGATTAGTCTAGTAAATGGATTGGCCCTGTGACTTGCCCAATCGATTACTCAATCGATTTATTCAATCAGTTGTTTGTCTTTGTGATTTGCACAGTCGATGTGCCAATCGATTAGCATACAAATCAGGTTGCCTCTGACTTGCACAATTTTTATTACTGATTGTGTCAGTCGATTGCCTAATCGATTGTGTAACCACAAACTACATATTTCCTTACAACCCTTTTACGAAATCGATTGCCTAATCGATTTGCTCAGTAACTATTCCAACTTTTGTTGATTTCTTGAGTTCCAAGCAATTGTCTCAAGTATGTAGGGTTGAGTTGTTGTTCCTGAAATCTTACTCAGTTAAAATGTTAGATTTATCATATGATGTATGAACATTGTATGTTTGTTAATTATGTCAAAACTAGGATTAAGAGGACTAAAGTCCAACAATTTCATCTTGGCTTTTTGGGTGATTTTCGTACCACCTGACAATCATGGTCCGAAATCCGTATTTTCGAATAAGACAATTGCTAGTATTTGAAATCTGAGGCGGAACCCGAAGCTTAGTTATAAATTTAGGAGAAGAATGCTATAAGAATCTCCTGGTTGTCGATTTCATCGGGTCTTTTTGGGCGATATCCGTACCACCTGACAAAAATGGACAGAAATTCGTATTTTCGGACCACACAATATCTAGTGTTTGAAATCTAGCGTGAAACCCGAAACACAATAGCTATAATGATCTCTCGGTCCTCGATTTCATCTGGACTTTTTGGGCGTTTTCGTACCACTCGACAAAAATGGACTAAAATCTGTATTTTCCGATCACACATAAGCTAGTGTTTGAAATCTAGCGCGGAACTCGAAACACGGTTATAAATATTTGGAGAAGAATGCTACAAGGGTCTCCCTGTCCTCGATATCATCTGGACTTTTTGGGCAAATTTTTATACGATCCAACTAAAATTGACCGAAATCCGTATTTTTCGAAAAAGACTATGGCTTGTGTTTGAAATCTTTCGTGGAATCTGAAACACATTTATAAATTTTTTAGAAGAATGATATAAAGGTCTCCCAGTCCTAGATTTCATCTGGACTTTTCGGGCGATTTTCGTAGCACCCGACTAAAATGGATTGAAATCCGTATTTTCGAACAAGACGATTGTTATTGTTTGAAATCCGACGGGGAACCCGAAACATAGTTATAACTTTTGGAGAAGAATTCTATAAGTGTCTCCCAGTCCTCGATTTCATTTGGACTTTTCGGGCAATTTTCGTACCCCTCGACAAAAATGGACCAAAATCTGTATTTTAAGACCATATGATGGCTAGTGTTTGAAATCTAACCTGAAATGAGAAACATTGTTATATATTTAGGAGAAGAATGCTATAAGGGTGACCCGGTCCTCGATTTCATCTGGACTTTTCGGGCGATTTTCGTTTACCCCGACAAAAATAGACCGAAATCCGTAATTTCCAACAAGATAATGGCTAGTGTTTGAAATGTGACGTGGAATCCGATATGAATTTATAAATTTCAGAGAAGAATACTATAAGAGTCTTCTGGTCCTCGATTTCATATGGACTTCTCGGCCGATTTTCGTACCACCTAACAAAAATGGACGGAAATCTGTATTTTCGGACTAGACGAGGGCTAGTGTTTTAAATTTGATGCGGAACCCGATACAGAGTTATAAATTTTGGAGAAGAATGCTTTAAGGGTCTCGTGGTCCTCGATTTCATCTGGACTTTTTAGGCGATTTCAGTACCACTCAACAAATATGGACTGAAACTCAGTTATATGGACCGAAACTCAGTTATAAATTTACGAGAAGAATGCTACAATAATCTTCTTCTCCTCAATTTCATCTGGACGTTTCGGGAAATTTTCGCACCCCTAAAAAAAAAAGGACCAAAATCTGTATTTTCAGACTAGACGATAGCTAGTGTTTGAAATCTGTCGCGAAATCCGGATCACAGTTATATATTTTGGATAAGAATGCTATAAGGGTTTCCCGGTCCTCGATTTCATCTAGACTTTTCGAGCGATTTTCATACGACCCGACAAAAATGGACCGAAAAAAGTATTTCCTGAAAATAAACGAGGGTTAGTGTTTGAAATTTGACACGGAACCCGGAACATAGTTATAAATTTTGGAGAAGAATGCTATGGGGGTCTCCCAGTCCTCGATTTGATCTGAACGTTTCAGGCGATTTTCATACCACCCGACAAAAAGGGACCGAAATCAGTATTTCAAGACCAGACGAGGGCTAGTGTTTGAAATTTAACGCGGAACCTGAAACACAGTTATACATTTTGGAGAAGAATGCTATAAGGGTCTCCCGGTCCTCGATCTCATCTAAACTTTTTGGGCATTTTCATACCACTAGACTAAAATGGATTGAAATCCGTATTTTTGGACCAGACGATGGCTAGTGTTTGAAATTTGACATGGAACCCGAAATACAGTTATAAATTTAGAAGAAGAATGTTGAAAGGGTCTCTCGATCGTCGATTTCATCTGGACTTTTTAGGCGATTCTCGTACCCCTCGACAAAAATGGACCAAAATCTCTACTTTCAGACCACACAATGGCTAGTGTTTGAAATATGTCCCGGAATCCGAAACATTGTTATATATTTAGGAGAAGAATGCAATAAGGGTCTCCCGGTCCTCGATTTCATCTGGTATTTTCGATGATTATCGTACTACCCAACTAAAATGGACCGAAATTTGTATTTTGGAACAAAACAATGGCTAGTGTTTGAAATCTGATACAGAACTCGAAAAACAGTTTTAAATCTAGCAGAAGAATGCTATAAAGGGCTCTCAATCCTCGATTTCATCTGGACTTTGCAGGAAATTTTCTTTCCCCTCGACAAAAAATTATCAAAATCTATATTTTTGGACCAGACGATGACAAGTGTTTGAAATCTGGTGCGGAACCTAAAAACCAGTAATAAATTTTGGAGAAGAATGCTATAAGGGTCTCCCAGTCGTCGGTTTCATCTGGACTTTTCGGGTCATTTTCGTACCACCCGACAAAAAATGGACGGAAATTCGTATTTTCGAACAAGATGATTGCTAGTGTTTGAAATCTGACGCGGAACCCGAAACTCATATATAAATTTAGGAGAAGAATGCTATAAGGGTCTCCCGATCATTGTTTTAATCTGGGCTTTTCAGGAGATTTTCGTTCCACCCTTCAAAAATGGACCGAAATTCGTACTTTCGAACAAGACAATTGCTAGTGTTTGAACTCTGAGGCGGAACCCGAAACTCAGTTATAAATTTAGGAGAAGAATGCTATAAGGGTCTCCTGGTCCTCGATTTCATTTGGTCTTTTCGGGAGATTTTCGTACCACCCGACAAAAATGGACCAAAATTCGTATTTCAAGACCAGACGAGGGCTAGTGTTTGAAAT
>PGWS01019672.1:0-12291 GCA_002896235.1 Cicer reticulatum
TTAAAAATATAAGAATTTTGCTAAGTATTATTTGTTAATTTCGGTTGGTGACCGTTTACAATTATTGTGGAAATTTGGGCCTTGCCCTTAGATGATACCCGAGTTCATTCCACCGACTGTTACCTTGACGACGGAGCGTCGTTAGACTTTCCTGATCCGAGGACTCGACCGACTGCTTGCGGTATATGACCCCATCTCAGCAGGGCCACTTATACGGGGAGGGTAGTGAGCGACAGTAGGAAAGTGTGGGCAGTATTTTTTGTGGTTGGAACTCACTCCCGAGAGATTGATTTATCCATACCTTCGGTTAGTGCTTGGGATAGTGGAGCTTGGAAAGAGCGAAAAGATTCTCGTTAAGTGGAGGCAGAGGCCGTTGTGGGAGCTGAGGAATACAGTGGTATTGACCAGGGACTGGCAGAAAGGACAAGGGGCGATGCCCATGGAGCAGAGATTGTAGGCCATCTAGGCGGCCGAGTCAGAGTTCCTTTTCCAGTGAAATGATCCTTACCGACTGTCACTAAAGTAGCAGACTGTTTTGAGGTCCCGGCACCGCCGAAGCCCCCTATCTCGTGGGTGATCTACTTCTGAAGGGAGCGATCCATCTATGTATGTTGATGAGGATGAGGTTACCTCGAAGATGGATGCTGCGTCAGACGGAACTGTGAGCTGTGGAGGTCACCCATTTACTGTATTGCTAGAGTATGATCAGATTAGTTTTGTTGTATGGGACTTGATATCTTTCTTTTGGTGGTTGTTCTTAGTTCATTTTGGGATGACTGTAACTATACTTATACGGTCAGATGATTTCTGTCTTGGTGGGTCCCATGTTCCATTTCTTGAACGTGACCATGGGATTAGTATTTCTTGGAGCATTACTTGTACATGTGTCTGACGAGAATACCCCAGGGGTATGAGCGATGCCGGTTAGGTCTCATAGCCCCTGCATATTTTATATTTGGATATTTTAGTTATATCGCCTCACAACTATTTCAGTTTGTTTATAATAGATGTAATTAATTATGACAATTATCGTTGTGTACGCTTTGGAATTTACATTATTGATTTTAAAAAAAAAAAAAAAAATACATTCACGCTGTTAAAAATCGGTGTTACATTGTGGATCCAAAGCTTTGGTTAGGATTGTTAGGTGACCTGTAGGTTAGGAGTCGTATCTGATCATGCGTCGAGTAAGTTGTTTTGAGTTGTCATGTCTTGTGTAATTGTTATGTGTTGATGAAGTCGAAAGCTGTCTTTTGGGAATCTTCTAAGAGGTGTTAAGAATTTCTTCTTGATGTTGGTTTTATAGGAAACAATGCCTCCAAGAAGGAACGACGCTGCCATGGAGTCAACATCACAGGGACGACAATGGCTGCAGCAAATGAAATAATATGGCTGCCTCTGTGTGCACAGACAGCTGCAAAGACTTTGCGGGATCTGGAGAAGAGGAAAGAGAGATTCGTGCTGCTGAATCTAGGGGATTGGAAGATTTTCGTCGTTACAATCCTCCAAAGTTCAAGGGTGATGAGAGCCCAGAAAAAGCTGATCATGATTCAAGGAATGGAAAAAGATCTCGAATGATAATGTCCAAGCAAGGGTGAAGGTCAACTATGCTACGTATCTGCTACTAGGGGATGCCGAATATTGGTGTGAGGAGTACCAGCTGTCTAATGGATCAGCTTCATGAGAGGTGATGGGGTCGTTCAAAAGGAAGTTTTAGGACAAATACTTCCCATGTGTACCAGACTAAGCTGGGATGATTTTCTAAGCTCTATCAGGGGAATATGATACATGTGGGTGAGGTATGCCGCTAAGTGTCAAGCATTTTAGGGTTTTCCGTGAAGAGGTTGATGAACAATTTATGTGTCACCGTTTCCAAAATGGACTGAAGTATGAGATTCAAGACTCCGTCCTACCATTGGGAATCAACGTTCCAAGTCTTAGTGGAGAATGTAGAGAAGTTGAGGACATGAAGAACAAAGAGCCACCGAGGAGGAACTTTAGTTCCGGGGGCCTAGTCGGATGAACCATCAGAACAAAAAGGAAAACAATTGTTAAGCATATAACCGCCCACAGAACAACAACAGGGGTCAGAATCACCCAGGAACCGAACTTTGGAAGACATTGGTACAAATGATTCGATGTTTACGATGTGGAAAAGAGGGACATTATGCTACTGCTTGTTACTCTAACAATCCAATTTGTTATACAATTTCAGAAGCCAGGGCACATTGCAAAGGGATTGCAGGATCCGAAGGTGGAACCAATAGTGAATGCAACTAGGCGTACTCTTCCTACAGCTAAAGGACGTGTTTATTGCGTAGGTGCTGAAGCTGGAATCACATCTAGCAATTTGATTCAACGTGATTGTGGAATTGCAGGTAACACTCTAACTGCACTTTTTGATTCGGGGCAACCCATTCCTTCATTGCTATGGATTGTGTGAATCGTCTAAAGTTATCTATGTTCGTCTCTACCTTTTGATTGGTTGTTTCTACACCTGCTAAGATCTGTGACATAAAATTCTGCTTGTTTACATTGTTCAAGTAACTATCCAGGAATGGGATTTCTTGATTAATGATTTGTTTACCTCTACAATCACTCGAGGTCATTCTCGGTATGGATTGGATGTCGTATATTATGTTGATCTTGGACTGTGCTCGCAAACTGGTTCTTTTCCCCGAACCAGAGTTGTAAGTATCTAGCGCTAACAAAACTCGGAGTGTCACTAAGAGAAGGAACTCATGAGCTTCTGTCTTTGGCCAACGTGGATGCAAAGTGAATGTGAACATAGAAGATGGTGTGCTTGTAAAGGAGTACCAAGACGTATTTCCAACGGAAATTCCAGGGTTACCTCCAATAGGGAAGTGGAGTCTTCATTGATTTGCACCCAGAACCGGACCATTTCAATTGCGCCGTATCGAATGTCACCATTGGAATTAAATGAGCTCAAAGGCCAAATTGAAGATTTGTTGGAGAAGAAATTTAATTAGGCCAAGTGATCACCATGGAGCTCCGGTGTTGCAGTTTAAGAAGAAGGACGAAGCTCACGCTTTGTGTGGATTATCGGCAGGCTTAATAAGGCGACTATTAAGAATCGTTATCCTTTACCACGTATCGATGATTTTGATGGATCAAGAGAGGAGCCACGATATTTTCGAAGATTGACTTGAAGTCGGTTACCATCAAATCGAGTGACAGAAGGAGATATTCAGAAAACTGCTTCAGAACTCGTTATGGACATTTATGAATATCTTGTTATGTTCCATTTTGGATTACCAATGCACCAGCAATTTTTATTACTACATGAACAGAATTTGTAAGTCCATTTCTAGATAATGTTTGTGGTGTTTCATTGATGATATTTTGATTATTCAGGACTGAGGAAGAACATGGAGAACATTTGCGCCAAGTTCTTGAAATTTTACGCGAGAAGCAATTGTATGCAATTTATCGAAGGTGTGAGTTTTGGCTAGAGAAAGTAAATTTCTTAGGACACGTGATAACCAAGGAAGGAATCGCTGTGGATCGGCAAAGATTGAGACAGTTCTTGCTGGAAACAGCTCAAACCGTCAATGATATACGAAGTTTGTAGGACTGGCAGGATACTATAGAGGTTTATTGAAGGTTTGCGAAGATTGTAGCTCCTTGACACAACTTACTAGAAAAGATCAACCGTTTGCATGCACGGAGAAGTGTGTGAAAAAATTTTCATTACTGAAACAAAGTTGACAACTCACCAGTATTGGTATTACCACAACCAGAAGAACTATATGAAAGTTACTGTGATGCATCTCACCAAGGGGTGGGATGTTGTTCTAATGCAACACAGAAAGCTGTGCTTACGCCTCAAGCCAATTGAAGATTCATGAAAGGAACTATCCTACTCATGATTTAGAGCTTGCGCGTAGTTTTTGCATTGAAGATCTGGAGGCACTATTTATATGGATGCACGTTCACAGTGTTCCAGTGACCATAAAAGTTTTGAATATTTGTTTGATCAAAAGGAATTTGAAATGCGTCAGAGGAGATGGGATGGAGACTCTCAAGGATTGATTTCACACTGCTAGTACACCTGGGAAGGCCAATGTAGTGGCTGATGCGCTGAGTAGAAAAGTGTATCGGTATCCTCAACATGATGGCTTAGACAACAAGAGTTGTGGGAAACTTTTAGGGACCTACAATTGAAGGTAGAGTTTGCACACGAATTTTGAAATCGGAATGATTAAATTCGAGTGGACTACTTGAAGACATTGCGAATTTTTCAAGATGACCCATTAATTCAAAGAAAGAGGAATCTAATAGTGCAAGGCGAAGACAACTGATTTTAAGATCGGACCAGATATATTTGAGATGTAATGTAGGATTTGTGTACCAAAATTGCAGATATGAGAAAAACAATTTTAGGAGAGGCTCATAAGAGTACCATTGAGTATTCATCCTGGAGCAACACAAGATGTATCAGATTGAGGGCAGAATATTGGTGGCCAGGAATGAAGAGACATGTAGCGGAGTATGTATCAACTTGTTTACTTGTCAAGAAAGCGAAAGTGGACATCAACGACCTGCTGGAATGTTGCACTTAGACATACCTAAGTGGAAGTGGGACAGCATTTCCATGACTTTATAAACGGATTGCCGAACACAAGGAGAAAGAATGATTCTAAATGGGTGATAGTGGATCGATAGACTAAATCTGCACACATTTTACCAGTAAAGACCATCTTACAAGGAGGTAAGCTAACAGAGATCTACATTGCGGAATTGTGGAATACAATGAGTCCGTCGAGTTTGTATCAGACCGGACCCGAAATTCAGTCGCATTTGGGGACCTTGCATGAAGCGTGGGAAAAAACTAAGATGAGTTCAGCTTCCTCCAAACGGATGGACAGACTGATGAGGACAATCAGTCCTTGAAGACCTATTGCAAGCCATGGTAATTAGATGTAAGGAAGTTGGGATGATGTACTTTCCGTTGGTTGAGTTTACCTACAAACAAAGTTTCCACACAAGTATTGGGATGAGGCACCATATGAGGTCCTGATGGACGCAAGTGTCAATACACTTTGTGTGGTATAAGGCATGGTGAAAGTATGATTGTAGGACCTGAGAGGAAACAGAACTACAGATAAGGGTCAAGAGATAAAGAGAAAAGAAGGTCTCACACAGATGTCAAAGGATTATAGGGACAAACGACGCAGACTCTTTGGAACGAGCAAGGGGATCATGTGTTCTAGAAGCACACCTACTACGGAGTTGGCAGAGCTATGAATCGAAGAAAATGACTCCGAATCATTGGACCATATCAGATTTCTGCACGAATTGGACCTGTTGCTTATCGGATTGCATTGCCTCCGATACTGCTGAATTCACGATTATTCATGTGTCGATTAAGGAAATACCTTACAGATCCGTCACATGTGATCGAACCAGACACACAATTCAACTGAAGATATAACTTGTCATTCGAAGTATTACCTGTAAGAATTGATGATAGGAAGATTAAGCGATTAAGGAACAAGGATGTTTCCTGGTCAAGGTAATTGGAACCCAACTACTGGAGATGCGACTTGGGAATTGGAGAGCAAGATGAGGGAACAACACCCCTGAGTTGTTATCGATGCGTAGTTTCGAGGACGAAACTAATTTTAGGGGGGTAGTAATATAAGACCCATAGTTTTTAAATCATAAATTATGCGATTTTAGGGTATTTTAGTGTTGAACTCTGAGGCTTTTTAGCCAAATTATTGTATTTATGTGTTTTGTGAATTTAATGCCAAAAATATTTTTGGATCCCGATTAAAATATTGGTCGAGCAATAGTTTTATTTATTTACGTTACGAAGAATTTAATACCGAACAATTTTGTTAAAAATACCTCGAGTTGCTAAAAATTGTATTTGTCAACTGAGTTGCGACGAGAGTTGAAATTTTTAACAAAAAGTGGTTTGAGAATGATGGGTGAAATGATAATTTTATAAAAATATCTAGAATTTTTAGAATATTTTAGTTTGATTTTAAGAATATTAGTTTAAATATATATTATATATATTATATATATATATATATAATATATATATTATATATATATAAAGTAATGTTATGTATATATATAGACAAGAACCAGCAAGCAAGGAGGCGGGCACAGATAAACAGAGAAACAGAACGTGAACCTTCTTCTCCTTTCCTTTGTTTTTCAAAAACAAAACTAAAACCATAAAACACAAACCCTAATTTATTTACTAGATCTAAGCTTCCATTCGAGAAGTGACAGAAGAGAAAGTTGTTCATCGCCACACTGCGGTACTAGTGATCTAGTTTTCGACGCGACGTCACGAACTTAAATTTTACCGGAATAAATTACGGTATCGTAATCGCGTGTTAGAGCTATCGTAAGGTAAGGGCTCCTTCCATTCCAACTTTTAGTTTGCATTTGGACATTATTTGTGAGTTTGTGGGAAATGAATTTGATGTATTGAGGTGTGATTTTGTGAAAAATAATTTAATTAGTTATGTGTGATTTAGTTGAATTGAATTTTAGTTTGTTTTGAGTTGTTGTTTGTAGTGATTGATCCATAATATCCATTGTTAGTTTTTATTTATCTACTGATTGGTTATGAAATTGGGACTATGAGTAACATGGTTGTGTTTTGAATTCGATGGGTTAGAGTTTTTTTATACTTCCGAAATTGGGGATTGTGTGATTTGCAATTGTTGATTTTTATATATATCCAAGATTGGTACAGATTTCTTTTGTATCTATTTGATTTGTTGTTGATTTCAACACATTGGTTGTGTTTTTGATATATTTTGAGGTCTTGCTTTTCATGCATGGTGACGTGACATTTTGGAATTGTTGTTGAATTAACTATGAGTTTTGTTGTGGATATGACTGACCAAACCCCATACAAGCCGAATCAGTGCGTTACTTGGTTTGTCAATTGATGTGGTTTATGTGTAAATGTGGAGTTTGAAATTGAGTGAGTTAGGTTTGAATTGTTGAAATTTAATTGAGGGGTTATATGTGTGTTGTGGAATTGAATTGATTGTTGTTGGTGTGATGTTGACGGTAATTAAATGATGATTTTGAGTTACGTAATGAGTTATTTTCAAATAAATGAGATTGATCTGAAATTGAAATTTTACAAAAAATTAGCATTGTTAAAGTTGTGAAAAAGTTCAAATTTTTAACTAAGTTAAAGAGGTTTGAGCAAAAAGATAGATTAAAAATTAAAAATGGTTAGAGGTTAAAATATTACTCTTTTAATTACTACTGATTGAGTTTAAAAAGAAAAAAAAAAAGTTTAGAGTATTCATTAACTCAGAAAATTTCGGTCTTTAATAGTCGGTGTGTGTATCTGAAATTTGGACAATATTTGTTAAATTTAGATTTTAAGTAAATAATAAGATTATTTGGTTTTAAAAGTTTGGTGTGTGAGAAAGATTTAATTTTAAGAATTTTGTTGTGTGTGAATTAATTTTATTGTGAACAAATTGTTATAAATATTTATGTTTATGTAGTTAGCTCCTTGAGTCTCGAAAATGAATCGAGACCGTTGGCACCGAGTTAGCGGTGGGGAGAACTCTGATATATTAATGTTGTTGTGGTGATTTCTGGTTGAAAATTTTGGAGATTGAATAAGGGTGATTAATGTTTGGAAATTTTGGTGATTCATGTTTGGTGAAATTGATGTGTTCATAATTAATATTATGAATTTTTTTTTAGAAGAAATTTATGGGTGACTTGGTGGAAAATGAATTTAATTCAATTTAGGTATGAATGGAATTTGGAGTTGTGATTTATGTGTGGTTGTGGAAATTTTAATTGGTGTGAATAAATATGTTTGAGTATGCTTTGTGTTGTGTTTGAAAAAAATCGTTAGTGTTAAATGAGTATTAAAAATGGGGAATCTTTTAATAGCTGCATTTACTTAATGATTATGGTGAAAAGAGTTTAGAGTATGCTCATGCATTCGTAGTACATGGTGACCGCGATGGGGCCATGGTGATAGTGGTGACCATGATGGGCCACGGGATGATGCCATGTGAATTGTTGGTTCATCTTATCCTTGCGGGGATTGTCGCGTCGTGCTGATCTGTGAGAGATTGCACTCTAGAATGTGCTGATCTGTGAGCGATTGCACTCTAGAAATTCGTGCTGGTCTGTGAGAGACTGCACGCTAGTAATTGTGTGCTGGTCTGTGAGTGACTGCACTCTTGTATGTCGTGCTGGTCTGTGAGAGACTGCACGCTAGTAAATCGTGCTGATCCGTGAGAGATTGCACCTTGGTAATTAGTACTGGTCTGTGAGAGGCTGTACAATTATGATTTACGCCCTTCGAGGAGAGGATTTGGTTTGGAATTTTGGAATCATGCATTTTAGCATATATGCATTGCATTAGAGTGTTTGGCATGCGAGTTATGTTTGTTATATTATGATGATTGTATATACATATTCGGTTGTTGTTGTGATTTGTCGTAATTGCTTTGAGGTGTGAAGTTGAGTTGATTAAGTTCTGATGTAATTATGTGTTCATAATTGATTTAATGAATATTCGAAGTGTTGATTCATTTAGAGCTATTTTAGAACTGAAAATTTGCATTTTCTTTGTTGTATTCAACTACGACAGTGCAATTTGTTAAAAAACTTTATTTTTCAACATTGTTTATGCATTTTTATGACATATGAAAACCCCTTCGAGGAGTATGCTAAGACGAAAGGTTCTTTTGAGCATTTTAAAAATATAAGAATTTTGCTAAGTATTATTTGTTAATTTCGGTTGGTGACCGTTTACAATTATTGTGGAAATTTGGGCCTTGCCCTTAGATGATACCCGAGTTCATTCCACCGACTGTTACCTTGACGACGGAGACGTCGTTAGACTTTTCCTGATCGAGACTCGCCGACTGCTTGGGTATATGACCCCATCTCAAGCAGGGCCACTTATACGGGGAGGGTAGTGAGGACTAGTAGGAAAGCTGGGGCAGTATTTTTTGTGGAACTCACTCGCGAGAGAAGATTGATTATCCAGTACCTTCCGGATTAGTGCTTGGGATGAGTGGAGCTTGGGAAGATGCGAAAGATTCCCTCAGTTAGAGTGGAGGCAGAGGCCGTTGTGGGAGCTGAGGATACAGTGGTTGGACCAGGGACTGGCAGAAAGGACAAGGGGCTGATGCCCATGGAGCGAGAGATTGTAGGGCCATCTAGGCGGGCCGAGTCAGAGCTTTCTTTTCCAGTGAATGATCCTTTACCGACTGTCACTAAAGTAGCAGACTGTTTTGAGGTCCCGGCACCGCCGAAGCCCCCTATCTCGTGGGTGGATCTTACTTCTGAGGAGAGCGATCCATCTATGTATGTTGATGAGGATGAGGTTACCTCGAAGATGGATCTTGCGTCAGACGGAACTTGTGGAGCGTGTGGAGGTCACCCATGTTACTGTAGTTGCTAGAGTATGATCAGATTAGTTTGTTGTATGGGAACTTGATATCTTTCTTTTGGTGGTTGTTCTTAGTTCATTTTGGGATGACTGTAACTATACTTGTACGGTCAGATGATTTCTGTCTTGGTGGGGTCCATGTTCCATTTTTTTGACGTGACCATGGGATTAGTATTCTTGAGCAGTACTTGTACATGTGTCTGACGAGAATACCCCAGGGGTATGAGCGATGCCGGTTAGGTCTCATAGCCCCTGCATATTTTATATTGGATATTTTAGTATATCGCCTCAAACTATTTCAGTTTGTTATAATTATGATGTAATTAATTATGACAATATCGTTTGTGTTACGCTTTGGATTTAACATTAGTTGTTTTTTTATATAAAAAAAAATACATTCACGCTGTTAAAAATTGGGGTGTTACAACTTCCAAGAGAGAACGACGTTGCAAGGATGAACGTTAGTAGGGATGATCAAATGGTTGGAGCTACAAATAACATGGAGGTTTTTTTGTTGCACGAATTGCTGCAAAGACTCTACGGGATCTGGAGAGGAGGAAAAGAGAGATCTGTGCTCTTAAGATTAAGAGGGTTAGAATATTTTCGTCGTTACCATCCTCCAAAGTTCAAGGGTGATGAGGACTCAGGAAAAGAGTTGACTAGTGGATTCAAGAAGTGGAAAAGATCTTTGAGATGACGGATTGTCAGGCAGAGTTGAAGCCAAATCATGACGGCATGGAATTTATAAAATGGTTCCAAGGACACAGGAGCTATGTGTTGGTGTAAACTCGAAGATGATGAGTATGGATGGATTAACATTAGACTAATAAGGGATTTCAAGTAAAGATCTAAGTTGAGGACTTTTGTTAAGAAAAGTGTTAGATGTTTTCCGGGTAGATTTCAGGATGAAACTGGATGAAGTTTGACAACTGTCAAAGAGATGTGAACATCATGGAATTGTTGAGAAGATGAGGCTTCCATTTGGGATAACATTTGGTGCTTAGGTGTCAATGAAAGAGACTGGTATTGAAGTTAATGGAGCGTTGCACATTAGGAGTGAATACTCCTTTGGATAGATAAAATACGCTTTGAGGAATTGTCGATACCTTGAGGGGAAAAGTCAAGCATTCGAGTTAGACTAGATTCACAACTTGGATTATTAAGTATGAATCTCACAACGAGTGTAGGAGTGAGACCATGTATTTAGTTGATAAGTGACAAATCTCTGGTGGTTTAGGAGATAGTAAGTATGGATAGTGATGTTGGATGAAACTATAGACACGTAAGTGTGAATTTTGAGCGATGTTCGGCAAAACATAATGAGTTAGGCCTTGATGTATTGAACTCTATGTTACCATTAAGTGGAATTTGAAATATCGAGTACGGGAATACTTCGAGACGCGGTAATATAAGTTTTGAGAGTCTATTAAAGGATGGGAATTACTAAGAGGATGCTAATATTTTGATAGGTCAGAAGGATTATATCGAGATTTGATTTTGGACCCTAAGTTGGTTGATTTTTTAGTTGGTGATTTAAAATCCGCAAGGTTGGATGAAGGACCAAATTGATGCTTAAAACTTTTCATAATCGAAGGAGTTGAGGCGGGCAAGTGATAAATAATTCATGTTAAGAATGGAAGTATTTGGAGATTTTGAGGATCACATTTATTTTTAGAATCTTATTCAATGATATTAAGTTAAAAAGAAGAAATGTAACAACTGATTTATGGTTTAGTTGTTGGTCTTGGGAAGTCAAGCGTGAAGATTTGAAATGATCATTTTAGTAACTGGATGGACGAAGAAAGGTATGTGGGTTTTTGAAGTTATTGTACTGAAAAAATTTATGAGGATGAAGTTATAAGAATAATTATTTCTTAGGAAATACTTATGGGGAACGTTTGAGAAATAATTCTTTAGGATGTTCGATTGTTAGGATTCTTTCAGTTCGTATCTCGGTGAAGGTTGAAAGGGAATAAGAATCCAGCGAGTGAACCAAATATTGGAAAAGGTACCAAGAAATTTGTGGAGCAAGCACATAGAGATGTAGCTTATGACAATTAAAGATTGATGAAAGGAATTATCTCACCTATAACTCAGACATTATTATTATAAAGGTATGCCAATGATTAAAGACATTACTTGAGTGCATGTCATGGGGATTGTTATTGTGTTCGTCAATCAAAGGAAGTTTGTGTGTCCCAAGTGGTATAGTCTTTGGGCTTGTTTTTCGAAAATATTGAGGTAGTTTTGATCACCAAGCATATGTGGGGATGGAATTATTAAAGTTATAATTGGAATAACATACTAATAAGAACACTACGGTTGACGTAGTTGTAAGACTAAAGAAAAATCGAGGATTTGTGGAAAATGGAGAAAATTTAGGAGTCTCTCGACTGTAGTGATTGTTTTGTGCTCAGTGTGTTGGTGTCATACTTAGTGACTCAGTTTGGTACCAAATGGATGTTTTCGTAACCAAGTAGATGCAAATGAGACTATGGGGACATAGCTATGGGAAATTGTACTTCGTCGACATGATCAAAGTTATAGGAAAATAAGGGAAAACTCAGTGGACTTTGAGAAGATAAGTTGACCGCTTGTACATCAGGATAACCTCAAGTGTAAGTCGCAAGGAGCGCTTATTATACAGTTCGGTTAAGTATAGTCTAAGCCACTATCATGGCTGTTGGCTATTTATTGACAAATTGAGGGACTAGGGAATTTTCATGCCTTAATCTCGTTTATTGATTGTAGACAAAATCATGTTGGAATGGAAACGGACGAGCCTTACAGAGATGGAAACTATCGATGTGGCGTGTTGAAGTTATTAAACACCCTATGAAAAGGGGTAGGCAACACTT
>PGWS01019691.1:0-10127 GCA_002896235.1 Cicer reticulatum
TACTTATACTGGTACCTATAATATTAGTAAATAGTATTGGTACTTATTGCTCTGATATTCTGCTCTATTACTAAGTGACCTAATATTGCTATGATATGCTATGAACTTGATAAACAAGTGCAAGTGCCATGGTTAAATAGTACTGCTAAGGCATGATAAATTTGATCATGATAACACTGATACGACATGTAGTTGGCTAATTTTATTTGTTGTTAAGCTCTAACCCTGATAACAAATGGTAAACAGCATGCTATGTTAATATAATATGTTGTTGTGTTTGCTTATGATCATGACTGCTAATGAATTAGGGGGAGCTTGTTTTTTATGTTATACCTTGAAATGTTAAACTCAGTTAAAACTGTATTGCTTGTCACTTATGAAAAAGGGGGAGATGTTGGACTTAAGTCCCCTTAATCCTAATTTTTGACATAATTAACAAACATACAATGTTCATGAACATCATGTGATAAATCTAACATTTTATACTGAGTAAGATTCATAGGAACAACAACTCAACCCTACATACTGAGACAATCGCCATGAAACTCAAGGAATCAACAAAAGTTGGAAAATTTACTGAGCAAATCGATTAGGCAATCGATTCTGTAAAAGGTTGTATGAAAATGTGTTAGTCCGTGATTAAACAATCGATTAGGAAATCGACTGGCACAATCATTGATAAAAATTGTGCAAGTCAGAGGCAAGCCTTTTAGAAGCTAAATCGATTGGCACATCGATTGTTCAAATCACAAAGACTAAACTGATTGGAATAAATCGATTGGACAACCATTGTGAAAAATTCAATTGTAACAAGTTTGTATCAATCGATTAGGCAATCGATTGAAATGAACCAACTGGTAAAATCCTTTTTTCAGAAACATAACACTTAATCGATTGGCACATTGATTTACTTGAAATAAGCAAATCCCTGTATTAAACCAATCGATTGGCAAATCGATTGAAACAAAAATTTAAGTTACAGGGAACCACTTAGTATATGGCCAAATCGATTATGTGTATTAATGATCGATTTAATGACTTATGATCCGACTGAGTAATCGATTTTTTTGATCTCGTTGTTGAACAAAACACCTAAAATCGATTATGCAATCGATTCAATATAAACTACACAAAAATTTTCTGAAAAGTGTATTAAAAATAATCGATTATGTAATCGATTAGTTTATGTAGTTTCAAGATTCCAGAAAAAACAAGACTTGCGATAATCGATTGGGAAATCCGATGTGCCTGTTTATTACATTAATGAATCGATTGGGAAATCGATTTATATGTTGTTTTTCAGAAACTATATAAACGGTTTTCAATCACTTTCTCTAAGAACTTTGATAACATTTTGAAGAACTTTGATAACATTTTGAATAACTTTCATATTATTTTGAATACCTTTGATATTGCTTTTTCAGACCTAGAACCAACGATTATTCATAATCATAGGAAGCTGAAAAAGACTTCTTGAGAGAAAAGAGAAAGATCTCAACAAACACTCAAATGGACAAACAACTTCTGTTGTGGAGATTCATTGCTAGTGATTGAGACAAATTCCGTATATTTTTATATTTCAGTAACAAAGACTTTGTAAAGAAAGAACTGAGAATATCCAGTAGTGAAACTGGTATTGTATTCTCATGTTGGAGATGGCTATCAGAAAGAAGCTTTAATGAATCTTGGAAAGTTTGTAGAGAAACTCTGGATACAGTGTTGCGAAATAAGAATAGAGAGAGAGTTTTAAAGATTATAGCCGGAGAGCTGACATATGAAAAACACTCTACCAGATTCTATTGAATAGGCCGAAATCGTTTAATTTGGGACTGACGTAGCCGTCAGATAACGTTGAACCACGTATAAAATCGCGTGCACTACTCTCTATCCCTTACTCTTTATTTCCATCTTGCAATTGTATCATTGTATGATTAAATCTTGATTGCATGCTATAGACGTATTCTGTTTTCATTGGATATCGCTTGAATATGTTAATTTGGCATGCTTGTATCTTGATTAATTTGTAGAACAATTACTGCATATGCTGGACTAGTAATTAGTCAATACATGTAAGTGTGAACCTTCGCTTAGAAACAATTCCTTGGGACCGTGATTGATCATTAGTTTAATAAAAAGTGTTCTTTTGTTAAATTGATTATCAATCTTGTTGCATTTTTTAAAAACTGTCATATACCTTTTTAGACAATAGAGGTCACTATTTTCAATATGATCATGTTGGAAAAATGACTAAAGAAATTTTTTGCTAAAGAAACAAATTGTTCTTAATCAGATGATCAAGAGAAAATAAAAATCTATTGAAGAGTGCCAAGCTCAAAAGGAAAATGAGTCATTTCAAGAAGCTGAGGAAATTGAGAAGTTGATGAAGCTAGAGGAGTTGATGTCACTCAACTAACAAAGAAAAGGAAGATATTGACTTAGGCTAAGAAAGGAGAAGAAACCACTCTAAAGGATGAAGAGGTTAATGATGCTCATATAAATGAGGTGTTGTTTTCGGAAAAGAGGATCTTCCTCGTCCATCCATTTCTTCATCCTGAACGACTCTTTGCCTTCCAAGTGAAGGGAGTCTTTTGTTGGATCCCCTATCTTTTTGTTGATTCCAAATGTGGGAGATGAATTAGAGGAAGTTTTAGGCTCTAACTATTCTGGGGTAGCTTTAGAAAGCTTAATCTCTTGTTGATTCTTAATTAGCCTAGTCTTTTGTGATTAGTGGATTAAAAGCTACACTGTTTAGTTAATTTTGTATGATCATACGTGTTGGATACTCTTTTGGGAAGTTTTTAACTTTTTTGGGTAATGATTAAATACATATTTTCTTATCTATTTATGTATGATAATAGTAATTTTCTTACATTTATTTCCTCTCTCATTCAACACATTAAGTGAATGGTGATGGGATCCATTTTCTAAATTGATGTTTCAATTATTTTTATTTTATTTTTATAAATAAATGTATTGAAGTTTTTTACAGGGAAAGTTAATTGATGTCATTTCATTCATCAATAGAGCTGATTAAGCATTACATGGAATCATAAAATAAAATGGTTGTATATCTCGAACTAATACTTCCCTTGAAATATTTGAAACTAGGGATATACAACTTAAAATTTAAAAGATTTTAAAAGTGAACGCACCGTTTCAATTATTATTAATAATAAATAAATAAAACTAAATCAATTTCACTTTACTTTTTCCATTTAATTTATTCTCTTTTTTCTTTCTCTCGACAGAAACATCAACCCTTCTTTCCGCATTTTGTTTTGTTTTATTTTTTCTCTTTGCTTCTTCTCACGTCCACACAACAATGCACTATAAAAACTTTTCAAAAACCCTTAAAATAACATTAACATGTTTTCAAAAGTAAAACTTTTCACACTCCTAAATGAGATTTAATTTTAAGACAAGAAGAATGGATGAAACTATGAAGAATTATTATTGCACATCTTATACCACCCATGGAAGACAAATATGTTGCAAATGCTTTGAGTAGGAAATCTATGGGAAATGAGATGAGAGACAGTAGATTTTGTCTCTACGGTCTAGTGTGTCACAATAAAGGCTAGCACTAAAACATTCAAGTTACTTTAAACCTGTTAAATACCCGAATGGACAGTGTATGACATCACCTATGGATTTTGTCACAGGATTGCCACAAACCCCAAAGGAACATGACTCAATAGGATGATTATAGTCAGTAGACCCAAATCTGCACTTCTTACTTAAAGATACTTATAATGTATCTTATATGCTAAACTTTACTTAGACAAATTGTCTTTTTGCTGGTTCCCCACTATTACTATTTTTATCGTAGGGCCCAATTTATTGCTCAAGGTGTTCCACATTAGAAACTCTGTGAGCTTAGCACAACGTTTTCACCCTCATACAATGACCAATCTAAAAGGACTATAACAAATATTATAAGATATGCTCTTGTGCTGTGTTTCTGGTCTTGGAGATAGTGGGATCAACATTTGCCCCGTGATGGAATTTGCATACAATCATAATTATCAATCTGGTATTCAGTAGCTCAATTTGAGGCTTTTGTACGGAAGACGGTGTAGGTCTCCGGTAGGAGGTTTGAGTTGGGGAAGATAAAATAGTATGTCCAGAGTTTATTCAATATTCCATTGAAAATGTTAAATTGATTCGAGATCGTTTAGTGACAGCTCAAGTAGACAAAATCTTATTCTAATAAGAAGCGTCTTCCCTTTGATTTTTCAGTGGGAGAACATGTATTCCTACATGTTTCACCAATGAAAGGGGTTTGAGTTTTGGTAAAAAGGAAAACTAAGTCCAAGGTTCATTGGACCATTTGAAGTTTTAGAGAAAATAAGACCGATAGCGTACAGTTTGGCACTTCCACCAGATCTCTCAGGAGTTCATATTGGTCTTTCATATTTCAATGCTTTGAAATTATCTTCCATGACCTTTTCATGTGATTAATCATGAAGATGTGCAGTTATATGAAAGTCTATCATACGTTGTGCATCTGATAGCTATATAGATCGCCAAGTAAGACATTACGCTCAAAAGGATATCGTTTCAATAAAAACTCTTTGGCGTGGTCCATCCGATGAAGAAACTACTTGGGAACCCAAAGAATCATTTGTGCAAGTACCACACTATTTGAAACTCAAGGTCGGTAGTAGGAAGAAAAAAAAATCAAATAAATTCGAGGACGAATTTTCATAAGAAGGAGATATTGAACACACCATTTCAACTATTATTATTAATAAATAAATTAAAATAAAACAAACCAACTCCACTTACTTTTCCCCTCATTCTTCTGTCTCTCGGCAGAGAACACCAACCCCTTCCCTAATTTTTTTTCCTCATTGCTTCTTCTCACTCCACAACACAAATTGCAGACATAAACCTTCAACTCTTAAAATGAATTTAACATCTCCAAAAAATAACTTTCATACTCCTACAAATGCTCTTGGTTAGGATTTTGGGGTCACGGTTAGTGAGTTAATGAAGGAGAAAAGTAATCATTTCTTTGAAAAGTGTTCAATGAGACTCTTTGAGGTAAATACACAACTCTAATGCTAGTATGAATCTCTAAAAAAATGTAGTTTTGTTTAAACATCTTATTTTTGTGTTTAAAGTAGATTTAAATGATTTTATGGTTTTCTAGAGTTAGCTAAACTTTACAATAATTTTCTCTAAAGTCTTGAGAATATTTTTTATACTCAGATTTGTTAGCTGAGGTCCTGACTGATACTCTGGAAGTTTGCTGGAGAATAAACTTAGGCGATTCTCCATAGTTGTGAGTAGACGACTATCATTGTCATATATTTTATTATGCTATAATATTATTTTGCTCGTTTTCTATATAAATTATTTTAAAAAAATTTAGGGAACACAACTTTTGAATTTTTCTCGATTTCATCCTTTATTTATTTTCATGGTCTTTGTTATATATATTTTTAATAGTTGATTTATTTATGAGTTATAAAAGTATTTATAAATATTGAATTTTGTTACATTTGAATATGTTTTCCATGAGTTGTGATGAAATGAGATATGAATTTTTAATCGTGTTTCAGAAAATCATCTGTTATAATTATAAAATCGTTAACGGCTGTAGGTGCACCTAGTTATATCATTTTGAGGGGAAAGTTAATCGTTAGATGGCGCCGCCCTATGAGAGATGTCATCATTAGGGGAGAAAGCTTCAACGAGATGTTAAGCTCCCTAATTGATGCGTTATGATGTGTTCGGTATGAGAGAAAAGGTTTATCGGTTAGATTGGAGTCTCCCCCTAAGAAAAAGTCACCCTTAGGAGGAGATGGACTATTCAATGAGATGTAGTTGCCTTTTTGGTTCCCAAAAATGTATGTTTTTACTTGTTTGATTTCTTTATGATATTTTTAAGGTGCTCCTTTTTGATTCACTCAGAGGCGGAGCTTCATTAGGACAGGGGGTGGGGGGCACGGCCCACCCCAAAAAAAAAAAAAATTATAGGTAAAATGACTAAACTGCCCTACTTAAAACTAAATAATTACAGAAATACCTAAACCTAATTTTATTTTCTCTTTCTTCCCCTCTCGCATTCAGCCTCCTTATCTCCCTCTTTTTCCCCTCTCTCTTGCATTCAGCCTCCCTCTCTCCCTCTTCCATAATCAGTTGACGACGGCCGCCTCTGCCAAATAAACCAATCGCTCCTCCTCTGTGCCAGTCAAACGAACCGCGCGACCGCCTCCGACAAACGAATCGCTCCTCTGCTCGCTGCGGGCCTGCGACCGCCTCTGCCTCCGTGGCCGTTCGTCGCTCTCGCCTCTCTGTTCGCCGCAACTCTCTAGATCGCGTTGCTACTTTGTTCAAAAGGTTCAAATTTCTATTTTGTTATTGCTGATTTTTGTTAGGTAGTGCTGATTTTTGTTAGATTTGATTAATGTATGCATGAAATTTAAAGCTTGTATTGTTAGTGTTGAGTTTGAAGCTTTGATTTTGGAGTTTCCAAATTTAATTTGAAGTTTCAATTATGACGTTGAGTGCTGATTTTTTCTTTTAGAGTTTTTGTGTTGCACGTTTGATTTTAATATCAATATAAAGTGGTTGATTTTTTATCGCACATAAAGTGTTTGAGTTTTTATATCGCCACATAAGTGTTATGATTTTATGCCTATATTAAAGATATTTGAGTTTTGTTGCATTTTTGTTGAGTTTTTGTGTTACACATATAAGATGTTGATTTTTATAGTAAATATAAAGTGTTTGAGATTTTGTCGCACATAAGGTGTTGTGATTTTATGTCTATATAAAGTGTTTGAATTATTTTGTTGCATATAAGATTGTGAAGTTTTGTTGCATTTTTGTTTGATGTTTTGTGTTTGCAGATATAGGTGTTTGATTTTATTCAATATTTAAGTGTTTGAGAGTTTATGTCGCACATAATGGTGTTTGATTTGATGTCTATATAAAGTGTTGATTTTTTTGTTGCATTATAAGATGTGAGTTTGTGTTGCATTTTTGAGTTGAGTTTTTTGTCCATAATAAAGTGTTTTAGTTTTGTTGACATATAATTGATTGATTAGATAAAGTTGTAGAATGAAGAAGAGTAAAAGAATTGATTCTTTTTCAAAGAGAATAGTTTTGTGACGGTGAAAGAGATGAAGACAATATAGACTTCTACATCGGAAAACTATCTCGAAGAATCCAAGAATTGAAGATAATAATATTCGTCCTTCCAAGGTTTCTAGAGTTTTCGAAGATACCTTGAAGAAATGTTTAGAACGTGAATCTCGGAAAGCGCCCTCAAATTTGGCATATCCACAAATAAAATTGGATGCAATACGAAGAGCGTATCTAAATTTGGTCCTTATCAATAAATTTAAAAGAATATCCTTTATCTGGCACGAGGTTCATCCAAGACGGTTTCAATATGCTTGGTTTAAACATATTTTCTTCATGGCTAGGATATTCACCTTCTAAAGATGACTGCATATTGTTTACCATTGCTATCTATTTAGCAAAAGACCAACTGGACGTCCTGGATCAGATGTGTCTCATTGGTACAGGTTTTAGAAATTGGAAGAAAAGAAAGTTAAAAATGGAAAATTTTGCGCTTTTTCTCAAACACATAGGGATGGATCCTTGCTCACTACCACAACAATGCAATGAAAGCTTGTCTAGACTTGTTGAATCAAGATGACATATTCAGGAATACTTTTCATGTGCAAAGCTTCAGAACAAATTTTGTAAGAATCGAATAGTCTTCAAGACATCAATTGACACTGTTCGTTGGTTACACTTCAAGCTTGTGCTTTTAGGGGGACCATGATGAAACTAGCGGGTCAAGAAATCAATGGCAATTTCTTCATTGATAAAACTCTTGGCACTTACAATGATTGAAGTTGCGAAAAGTTGTGTTGGAAATGGCTCCATATAATTCAAATATACTTCACATCAAATTCAATAAAAGAGATTTGCATATTCTTCTCTATGTCATGGGTGAAGAAAAACATATATGTGAAGAAATTGGTGATTCCCAATTTTGCTCGTTTGTAGATGAGAGTCGTGAAATTGAGAACTCTCTCAAAAACATGGGAACAATTTGACTCTGTTGTAGTTGTGCATCACAGAAATTTGTTGACAAAGTTGGTTTTTGGAAACAAGAAGCGATTTTTTTTTGGGAATTTAAATGCAACTACAGCTTTTTAACTCTGAAATAAATTAAAAAGTCCCATTTGAAATTTTGACGGATTTCTACGAAGCATATTTAAAGTTTTCTAACATGCGAATGGTCAAAGAGGAGTATGATGGTGCGTACTAAATATCGATGGGAGAATGTGAACGGTTTACAAGCACTGTTTATGAGAGATTGTCCTTACGCATACTATGTCCATTGTTTTGCTCATCGATTGCAACTTGCTTTGGTTAGTGCATCAAGAGAAATTGTTCCAATTCATAAATTTTTTGAGAAGCTTCACTTTTGTTGTTAATGTTGTATGTTCTTCTAGCTCAAAGCAGTCAATGATGAGTTACAAATTGTTAATTAGTGGAAATGCACATTTCGCTGAAATTAATGAGATTGTAACTAGGTAAAGGTGTGAATCAAATTGGTACTTTGAAACGAGCTGGGGATACTCGTTGGGGATCACATTTCTCTTCTATTTGTAGCTTGATAAATATGTATGAGGCAACTTGTATTGTTTTAAAAAAAATTACAAATGAAAGAGCAAGTTATTCTACACGTGGGGATGCTGATAGTGCTTATAATTATTTGAATGCGTTTGATTTTATATTTATCTTGCATTTGATGAAAAAAATTATGGGGATAACTGATATACTTTGTCAAGCCTTACAACAACAATCTCAGGATATAGTTAATGCCATGTGTTTGGTTGGAACAACAAAGTATCTTATTCAAGTATTGAGAGAAGATGGTTGGGATGCATTATTTACTGAAGTGAAGAACTTTTGTGAAAAACATGATATTGAAATTCCTGATCTCAACGATATTCATTCAACAACAAAATTTGGACGATCTCGTCTTCAACAAGGTCAGGTTACAATAGAGCATTATTTTAGAGTTGAAATATTTTTTACTGCCATTGATCAACAATTACAAGAGTTGAATAACAGATTTAGTGAGCAAGCAATAGATTTGTTAACTCTAAGTTGTGCTTTGACTCCTAAGGATAATTATAAATCTTTTAACATTGAAAAAATTTGCACTCTAGTTGAAAAATATTACCCTGTGGATTTCAACATGCAAGAGAAGATTAATTTGAAATTTCAACTCCAACATTTCTTAATTGATGCTCGTCAAGATTTAAATTTGAAGAATTTATCAACTATCCAAGAATTGTGCTCATGTTTGATTGCAACTGAAAAGACGCAAAATTTCTACTTGATTGATAGACTACTTCGTCTTATCATGACTCTTCCGGTTTCTACTGCCACAACTGAAAGATCTTTTTCAGCAATGAAAATTATTAAATCAAGGTTAAGAAACAAGATGGAAGATGACTTTTTGGCAGATACCATGACGATTTATATTGAAAGGGAAATTGCTGCAAGTATCACTTCTGAGTCTATTATTGATGATTTCAAGTTAATTAAAGAGCGTAGAGCATTACTTTAAAGTATTCTTAAATCATATAGTTAAATTATTTGATATTTCACTTTGTGTTTATTACAACTTAATTTTTTGCTATATAATATTATTTATATATTTAATTTTATGCCGGCCACCCCAACTTTTCGGTCAAGATCCGCCACTGCTTTCACTTATGTATGAATTGCATTTTAAATATTTCTACTTGAACGACTAAATTATAAGTTTAATAATTTTATCATGTGTATACTTTACTTGAGAATTATCTATATTTTAGATAACATTGTTTAACATAATTCCAACAAGATTGTAACTTTTTGTGTTTCCCTTCTAGTTGGTGGTGGTTGTTGTCTCCTCACTAAGTCTTTGTGATTTACCCATTTACGTTTATTTTTTCAGATTCACATGCAGTTGAGTAGCAAGCTGTTAGTAGATTCAAGTCTTAATCATTTTTTGGTAAGCCTCTTTGATCGAGGACCCTTTTGTAAAGTTTGTTGAGTCGTGATGTATTTTGCAACTATTTTGAGTCTAAAAAGTTTTTTTT
>PGWS01019692.1:0-11397 GCA_002896235.1 Cicer reticulatum
AATCTACAGTTTCTCTATCAGAACAGAATTCATTGTCATGGAAGCAAAAAATATATATTCAAATATGATTTTGTGTTTCATCACAAATCAATATGAGATAACCACACCAGAAAAATAATCTCAACAATGTATTGACACTAATCTGCAACACTCAAAGAAAGGCCTAATAATCTGATGTTGAATTTTATGCCTACTTATAATCAATGGCTGTACTGCGTACAATTTTGTACGAGCAAAAACAATGGAAGTGGTAGCGTTTCGCATAGTGTCACATGCTTTGACTATCATTTGGCTTTTTATGTTTCCATTAGAGGTTCTTTCTGGATGAGCTACCACTATATCAGGCATTTGCAGTAGATTAGACAGAGAAGAAGCACCAAGTTTTTGTTTCTTATCAATTCTCTCCAAGTTCTGCACAGGTATCTCGTCACTATCAAAATTTTCATCTAGATCAGATTCTTCCTCTGAACCATTTAGAATTCTGTTGGCTTCTTTCAACAAACCGATGGCACGCCAAGCGTCAGCGACCAACTGGATAGTGGACGTTTCAGGAGCTATGCCGCTTTGTTCCATGGTAACAAGTAACTCTTCTGCTTTCCACGGTTGTTTTGCTTCTCCATACCCCCATATTAAAGTTTCATAAGTTTTCAAATTCGACTGAGTTCCAATTTCTTGCATTTTCTCATAAAGTCTAAATGCGCGATCCATTTTGCCAGCAGCACACCATCCACTGATTATGGTAGTGAAGATCACAACATTTGGTTGTAAACCGTATTTGGTCATTGAAGTCAGAAGAGCCTCTGCTTTATCTGTCTGCCCGGCACGTACGTAGCCTTTCGCAAGGATGCTGTAAGCGTGGATGTCGGGTTCTATCCCAGCTTTCACCATGTCATCGAAAATCTCCTCACAATTGTCCATAAGTCCTGATGAACTCCATGCATTCATGATGGTGCTATATGTCACTACATCTGGTTTGATCCCAAATTCTTCCATCAATGTCAATGCCTGATCAAATTTCATTTCTAAGTTACTATTTTTATCACAATACATGATACTGAATAATTAAAGGCCAATAGGATACAAGTATTGAAGAACAATTTTGCAATAGACTATTAGATTAAAAATGCATACAAGGAACTATTGATCTTATGATAAGTATGAGATATCAGAAATTACCTCATCTACTCCATCTGTATCTGTAATGTCTAAATATCCTTTGATAAGTGAGTTGAAAACTACAGGATTTGGATGCACTCCAAGCTCCTTCATTTTGTAGAGATATCTCAAGGCTTCTGTCATGTTACCTTCCTTACAATAACCGCTTATGATGATACCGCAAGTTCGTTCGTTAGGCTTCACTTTATTATACTGCTGCATTTTCAATATTAACCTTTCAGCATTATATGTCTCACCATTCTGAGCATATGCTCTTGCAAGTGTGTTGTACGTGACAACATCCGGCTGCAGGCCGGAGTCAACCATTTTATGCATAACATTCCATGCTTCTTCCAATTTCTTCTTGGTACACCAAGCTTGGATGAGAATATTATATGTTCTCTCATTTGGTTTCACATTTCCATCTTGACACATCATTTGTAGCAGTTTCATTGCTTCATTAGGCCTTCCAACAACTCCAAATCCTTTAATGAGAGTATTGAAAGTACTAGTTGTTGGTTTGCATCCACACTCCTTCATTTTCCGAAAGATTTTCATCGCTTCATGTACCTTACCAGAATCACAAAACGCATTGATCATGGCATTGAAAAGTATTGAATCTGGCTTCGTTCCATTCTCTTCAACTTTAGAAAGAAGTGAAGGAATAGACTTGAAACGCTTTAGACGCGTTAACGCAGCCACAAGAGTAGTGTATGTTATAATAGTTGGCCTATGTCCTTCTTCGGTCAAACTGTTGAAGATGGTCTCGGCTTCTTGCGGTTTTCCTCTTCCAATCAAAGTACTCATTAGTTTTGTTCTTGAATAAACTGTTTTACAACTGTTGTTATCCGTACAGATAAGACAGCGTGATTGATCGCGTGTTTCTTCTGGAGTAGAGCTTGATTTTGATTGATTGTTCTTGTACTGCCTCAGCTCCTGTATCAAAATTGCCAAAAAATGAAAAACTATAGGAAATGTTTTAACAGATTTTGATGATTATCTTTGGAATCCAAAGCATAAATCGATGATCAAATAAATTTTTAGGACATCACTTAGAGTAACTGAATTTTTCATCCCTAAGATGTGGATAATTATGCAGTCATTAGAAATTCCAAATAGCTTGCAACCATTCAGTGATGATAATATTTCAATATCTACACTTGATGACTATATATATTTAGATAACCTCAAACTATTCTAGCACCATAGAGCATTTAGATTGAGATCATCCTAAAGTTCTTGAAAGAACCTGATGCCAATCATTGTCATAGATGAATGATATGTATGTTGAGAATCATGCGTTAGATGAGATATGACCTGAAAAAGCGTTTATAAGAGAGAGATGCCTCTTGCCTAATGCAACATTGATGATTTTCTAAATGCTCAATATCATAGGGACTATTACAAGTCACATCTAAATGCCTAATGCAAAAAAGATCATATTCTGATACTGTCACAATGACAAGAAGAAAAAAGTTAAAAATAACACGGTACCATGACTGATAAATCTTTAGCGTTTTCATTACTCATGAGGGCTACCTTCTGGCTGTTATCCATGACAATGAATAAACTTGATCAGATTCTCTGAAATCTATATTTGACTGCTTCTGAATGCCTCAGCAAACAACCTTTCTACCCTGGCCAGAATCAGATTCTGGCTGCAAGACTAGCTATATTCCTAGCATCATAAGGAGATGTCTCATCCTTGATTATTCTATCAAGACTACAAAATATAATCAACCAGAAAATGTTATCATCAACTTTCTTATCTAATAATACAATGATTAAAAAAAGGAATCCACAGAATTAATCCATAAATGACATAATTAATCCTGGACAAGATGACATGTCTGAACTTATATAGTATTAAGAGCCTCTTTGGATTTACATATTTGAACTTATATAGTAGGATAAGCACTTCTCAGACTTTTTGAGAGAGTCTTATGGAAACAGCTTATGACATGTCTATAACTTTTATTCAGTTTATTCTCATAAATTATTCACAAATAACTTATAGAAACAACTTATAGCTTATATGAAAATAATTTAAATTTATACTATTTTTCGTTATAGAAACAGCTTCTACATAATTATTTGTATGATGAGTCTGAATGTTATTAAAACTTAATTAAGCTGTTTATCCAAACAAGACTTAAGTGCGCCTATTATCACAAAGTATTTAAGCATCTGTGGCAGGGAGAAATTAATTAGAAACTAGAAAGAAAGTATATATTCTAAGCTGCATAGTTGATGACATTTCAGTAGAAATAGAGGAAGAGGTACTTTACCTATCTCAATTGAGCAGTTGAAGGAAGCTTTGAGTTGGGTGTGCATAGTTAGAAACCAATTGTTAATGTTATAAACTATAACTATGGTGATGCATGTAATGTGATTAATGAAAAAATGTTAATAGTATTTTAGTGAGTTTCGTGTGTGTGGCATACATTGGAGATTCTTATCCACAAATATTTATCACAATGAGATTTCGGGGAACTTTTTTGAGGCTGTTATTACAAAAAGACAATAACAACCTCACTTGTGGAGTGGATTAGGCCACGCCAGCATTCTTATAAGAAATTGTTTTTGAATAATTTTTTTTATAAGTTTGTTTTCAATGTTTATTAAAGAATTATTTTTAAAGATTATTAAAAAAAATGAAATAACTTAATTTTGTAACTTATTTATTTTGGTGAATTGAAGCGATTTAGTATTTATTGTAAATGTAAAGGAAAATTGTATAGGGCTATATCGAAAAAAGCGAAATCCAGAAAAATTGGATTGGGTGCATAAGATAAGATGACGATGATGTTGAAGGTATGGAATTGGTATGAGAATCGTCTGTCAATTCATCCAGTTAAGACGCAATGATTACCTCTGGCGTCCTTTGGGCTGTTGGAGATGTCACTGCTCAATACATTACTCACTCTGCTGCTGCAAATAAACGTCTTCGATTATCTGTCTCTGTAAGAATCATAACTAACCATTTCTCTTTCTCTTTCTCTGTTGTGTGGCTATCTAATCTATTATTATATATTTTATTTTGCAGGATGAAGTAGATGCTAAATTTGTTATCGATTGGAGACGTGTGGCCGTTACAAGTATGTTTGGATTTGGTTTTGTTGGACCAGTTGGTCACTTCTGGTATGTCTTTTTTTATTTACTATTTCATTATTATCAAATCATCACTTGTTTAATCAGATTGCATCCAATTTCAATATTAGCTTCTGATATAATGTTACAATTTGGGTTCAGACTCTATAAAACCGATTTGTAAAATCAGAGATACTCTCACTTATAAACATATTTTTCAGGTCATATCTGTTAACAAGTGTATCAGGTTTTGGAGGATCTCTCCTGTAAATTTGTTGTTTATGTTCTACTTGGTAGATTCAATAGGAAGGATTTCTAAAATATGACTGCTAACAACAGCAACTTTTGATCATGAAAAATTCTTGGCGAATTTTAATTCTGGATAGATTATGAAGGGAATCAAAAAGGTTTTAAATAAACTAGCTGACCATGCTCATCGCTTAGCAACTACGTACCTTTTTCCTGATTTGGAAGTCTGCACCCAGAAAGAATGCACTGAAGCAGTGGATTCACCTGGTTATAGAGAAGTAAAATCTCCCACTGGTATGAAAGTGAGTGTATTGCCTATGAAGCACAGATACGGATATGGGACACAACATACACTCCCACGGTTCAACATCAAAATAATTTGTAATGTATAGAAATTGAATATATACACACGTGTTCAATGGATTCGGACACCAAAATACATGTCAGACACTGGTTACACTCAATTGAAATGTCGCATTGCATAGGTATTGAGCTTTATTTGTAACTGTTGCCTCTGCCAACTCTTTGTTCACTTCTCATTTTTGGTTTGGTGGGTTTTGAACTGAGAGAGCTTGCAAGTTGATTGCTTTGGGATTTTTGTGATTGAAAAATGGGACATTCATTTTACTTAGAAGCTTGAATAATAGCTCTTCTAAAAATAATTACAATCAACCTTCATGTCATGTAGGTATGAAGGCTTGGACAAATTTATAACACTTAAGCTTCAACTAATGTCAAAGTCTATGCGATCCATAGCTACTAAAGTAGCAATGGACGGCTTGATTTTTGGTCCTGTACATTTGTTAGTCTTCTTTACTTACATGGGGTTGTCTGCTGGCAAGAATATTCCTCAAGTGAAGGAAGACTTGAAGAGGAATTATGTCCCAGCTTTGATTTTAGAAGGTGGTGTGTGGCCAATTTTGCAGGTTTTTAATTTTTGTTATGTTCCTGTGAAGTACCAGCTTCTGTATGTAAACTTTTTCTGCTTGCTGGATAGTGCTTTTCTGTCATGGTTGGAACAAAAGAAGGATGCACCGTGGAAACAATGGTTTACACCATTTCATTCTTCTAATGGAAAAAGAGATAAATAATGATGAGGAGGCTGATCGAACATGAAACATAGTGATTAAAGCTTTCTTAGTATTTTGCTTCTGTGATGTTTTGGAAATTGTAATACATAGATTCAATGAAAGACACATTTTGTTTTGTTTATTTTTTATCAGTCCCTAAATTTTGCCTCAACTTAAATGATATTAATATCTTATTCCGGAAAAGATTAAAAAAAAAATTGAAGTTGGTTGAATTATAATTGAACTGCACAAGCATAACAGAGGTGTTAAGATCATCACATAAACTGCATTTATCGATTTGCTTGGTAAGACACCTAATTGGAGCCTGCATGGAGGCACATTGGAACAGTTGATACATTAATACCGCATGTGCATTGGACAGAGTTGAGTTGGGGAAACATTTGAAAGAGATCTGCTGATATGGTAGGTACTCTCTCTAAAATAAAATATAAGTAAAAATAGTGTCAGAAAAGTTAATATATTTGATTAAAAATTATAATAAGATACATGTCATTTTGTTTATATTTCATTCTAAACTAGTATGTCTTGAAAAGGGTGGTTTGGAATTTATTTGGGCTCCTTTTGTTTTCATGACATTAAAAAGCATGCATGACAAGAGTTGTGTGGCTGTGGAGCTTGCATGGTTTCGTTGCCCTTAAGTCTTTAACAAAAGTTAAGATTATGTTGTTGTTCTGGGATCAAACCCTGTCCTCTTACTTAAGCTATTTACAAAATCATTATTATTCTTTCCATTATTATTGTTTATCTGTATATTAAAAGTACTGTACGAATTATTTTGTCCGTCTCGTATTATTTGATTTTATATAAATTATTTGTTATTTTATGATATCTATAAATATATTTATGTAACTTTTTTCAATGTTACTCTTATTTATTAAAATAGTTGCAGGTATACATGATTGACAAATAATAAATGAAGTAACATTGACATTTAATGGGTTAGCTTTGAATTTTTTCCTAATGTAACATTGACATTAAATGTTTTCACGTCTATTAATATGGATATTAATTATATTACTAAAAACAAAAGTGTATAAAGGGCATTTAAACAATATATATACTTTGAAATTTGTAATATTTTTTTACCTTTGGTACCAATAAATTTTCTAAGATTTTTCTTATACAAAAGACTGGAGGTAATAATATGAGACAGAGAGAATAAGAAATGTAATTAATACCATTTTGTTAATTAATTTAAAAAAAATCATATCAGAGGTTGAAAAAGAATCTAAAATTCAATTTGATTGGAATGTTTTTTACGAAAGAAAACTCAAACACATCCAAATAATAGTTATTTTGTGTAATTTTTTAGTTTTTAGAACGGGCTGTGGTTTTTATTGGAATCAATATGAATGTGAACACTTCCATTCTATGTGGTTTTAAATATAAGTAAAATAAACATTTACCTATATTTAAAACCGAATGAATAATTTAATTTTGGAGAAATGTCCTTCTTAACTGTCACCACCTGATGCTTTCAATCTTCTTCAGTGCATTTTTTTCATTGTGGTCTTCACTAGTGTTCATGCTCTACTCTCTATGTGCTATATTCAAATTTATTTCATCATTCTTTTAGCACCTTTTGCTATTTATCTTCGAAATTTAGGTATTTTGCAATGGAAATCTCCTCTTCTTCTAAATCTGTGTCCACACTAAAAGGATAACTGCAGCTGGCATGCAACATTGTCATGCATAACAATATTTAGCACTTTGCTCTGAACTTATTTAATTCAGTGAGTAAGTTTCCACGACCTTATCTTTTTTGGAGTCTAGCTTATTAATGTTAATAAATTTTATTTATGTTTTTCATATTTATGGGATTCCCTATTTAGTTTTTTTGGTTTTGGAGAACCATTTATAATTAGCTAATTTTGGACTCAATTATATGAATGTGAATATGGATTAAAGTGTGTGGTAAGTGTAATCCAGTAGTATAAGTACTTAAGTATGGTTAATATGTTATGATATCTCTTCTATTGAATTAGTGTGTGAGTTTAATGAGTCACAAGCAAATATGGAGTCAACTCGCCTCAACAGATACACACTCCTCTGTGCTCTTCTCGCTTCAACTAACTCCATTCTCCTCGGCTACGGTCACTCACTCTTCTTTATTTTTATTTCTTTCATTTTTGGACTTGAATTCAACTCTTACTACGAATAATTAATTAATATGATTATTATCATAATGTATTGTAGATATTGGGATTATGAGTGGTGCAGCAATGTTAATAAGAGAAAACCTGAAAATCTCACGACTCCAAGAAGAAATATTAGTAGGCAGCCTCAACGTGTGTTCTCTTATCGGATCACTAGCCGCCGGAAAAACCTCTGACACAATCGGAAGACGCTACACAATCGTATTATCGGCAACAACATTCTTAATCGGAGCTATCTTCATGTCTCTCGCACCTTCCTTTCTTTTCATCTTAATCGGCCGAATCGTCGCCGGTGTCGGCGTCGGTTACGCACTCATGATTTCACCTCTCTACGCAGCCGAACTCTCTCCCGCAATGACACGTGGATTCCTCACTTCCCTCCCTGAACTCTTCATCACAATCGGAATTCTCATCGGTTACATCGTTAATTACGCTTTAACGGATCTTCCTCAAAATCTCGGTTGGAGAATTATGCTTGCGATTTCGGCTTTACCTGCAATTGGAATCGGTGTTGGTGTTATAGCCATGCCTGAATCTCCTCGTTGGCTTGTTATCAAAGGAAGAGATTCTGAAGCCAAAACCGTTCTTCTTTCACTCTCAACTACTCCTCAAGAAGCTGAATTAAGGCTACAAGAAATAATAACAAACAAAGATGCTTCGCTTTCGGCCCATGGGCCTGGAAATTGGCATGGTCAAGGTGTTTGGAAGGAACTCTTTATAAGGCCCACTAAGCCCGTTAAACGGATGTTGATTTCTGCTATTGGGATTAATTTCTTTATGCAAGCATCTGGAAACGACGCCGTTATATATTACTCTCCGGAAGTTTTTAAAGCTGCTGGGATTCACGATAAGAAAAAACTTTTTGGTGTTAATGTTATCATGGGCTTATCGAAGAGTTCTTTTGTTTTGCTTTCGGCTCTTTATTTGGATAAATTTGGGAGGAGGCCTCTTTTATTGATCGGGTCGTTTGGGATGATGGTGTCGTTACTTGGCCTTGGTTTGGGCTCGAAGATTCTAGATGGTTCAATAAAGAAGCCTGTTTGGGCTGTTGTTGTGAGAAATGTACTGCGCACCCCCCCACTTTTACCTGCCACCCCCCCATAAATTTTTATTGACCAATTTACCCTTTTTATTTTATATAAAATTTATCAGTAAATATATTACACTATTTTCTCACCCCCACATTCGAAAGTTTTTAAAAAAATTCTATTAATCGAAAGTTTCAAACTTTCGAAACGATCAGAGGTTAGATTTCATGACATTCGAACCTTTTGTGAAAAATACAAATTTTCGAAATGCAATTTTCACAAAAATCACAAAACATTCGAAACTTTGCTTAAGAATGAAAGATTCGAAACGTGCATTCCTGAAAGTTTCGGAACTTTGCTTAAGCCTGAAAGCTCCGAGGCATGATTTTGGATTACACATTCGAAGCTTTGGTTAATGATGAAACATTCGAAACGTAAAACACATTTCGAAACATTGCTTGAAGCTGAAAGTTCCGAAAGTTTTTTTCCAGCAATTTCGAAAGTTTAGAGCAATGCAAAAGTTTCGAAATTTTGATTTTTTTTTAAAAAAATTTATCATTATTTATATATATTATTTTTATATTTTATTATTATTTATATTTATTACTATTTTTGAAAACAGGTATGAGTAGAGTTGAGGTTCCTGCCTCAAGAAATATAATAGATTCTACGGACAAATTCATTACCGATCAGGTATTAATATTACTGATAATCTATCACGGATAAATTTTTTATTATAACTATATATTTGAAGTTTTATTTGAAACATATTTTGTAGGTATTTCCTTCACGAGAATCTGTGTTTGAATGGGCAAAAACCATTGGAAGAGAAAATGGAATTTTAATTGTCATCATTCGTTCGGATAAAGCAACCGGAAAGAGGGGAAGAAAAGACAAATTGATTTTGGGATGCGAAAGAGGTGGAAGATATAAATCAAAATCAAAATCAACAGTGACTTGTTCTCATAAGGAAAATTGTCCGTTTACTCTCAGATGTATACCCTTAAGTGTTGGTGAAGGATGGAAAATTAGTGTTCGTTGTGGAACACATAATCATGATCTACTTGATACTGTAACTGGTCATTCTTATTTGGGGCGTTTAAATGAAGAAGAGAGGAAATTTGTCAATGACATGACAAAGTATAAGCTTGCCCCCAGATTCATCCTAAATGCTTTGAAAGAGAGAAATAAAGCTAATCTGACAATTCCAAGTCAAATATATAAAGCAAGGAGTACTTATCGATCATCGTTGAGAGGTCCGTATACAGAAATGCAGCATCTGTTGAAGTTAATACAACAAGAAAATTATGTGTATTGGACAAGAAGACGGGAGAATTCTGATGTTTTGAGAGATATATTTTGGACACATACTGATTGTATAAAGTTGTTAAACACGTTTCATTTTGTTTTGATATGTGATAGCACATACAAAACAAACAGATATCGGTTACCATTACTTGAAATTGTCGGTGTCACATCTACTAGTTTGACATTTTCTGTTGGGTTTGCTTATTTGGAACAAGAGCGACAAGATAACTTCATCTGGGCATTTGAAAAGGTACGACAGTTGTTCAAATCTGAGACTTTAATTTCTAAAGTTATTGTGACTGATAGAGATCTTGCCATGATGAATGCGATTAGTGTTGTGTTTCCTACTTCAATACATTTGCTATGTCGTTTTCATATTGAAAAAAATGTTGGGGCAAGATGCAAACAATATGTGAAAAAAGATAGGCAAGAAGAAGTAATGGATTTATGGAAAAAAATTGTATATTCAAGTAGTGTAGAGGAGTATGATCATCACCTGCAACATTTTGAGCTAGTGTGTGCCGATATTATTCTTTTTGTTGATTATGTGAAAGATTCGTGGTTAACACCTTACAAAGAAAGGTTTGTCAATGTTTGGACCAATAGAGTGATGCATTTGGGGAACACAACATCTAACAGGTATTTTAAAATTTGATTTGTTTGTTTTAGAAAATATGATTTACTAGTTTGTGATTTATTTTAATTTGTATTATTTAATTTATTTGTAGAGTTGAGTCTGCCCATTGGAGATTGAAAAACATGCTGCAAACTAGTTTGGGTGATTTGTGTAAAAGTTGGGATGCTGTTAATATGATGTTGAAGAACCAAATATGTATCATTCAATCTTCTTTTCAGAAAACCATCAAGGATGTTGAGCACGGGTATAATTCATCATTCTTTCAAAGTCTGCATCATTGTGTATCAAGGAAATGTTTTAAAAAAATTGACAAACAGTTGCAGAGAGTGAAGATTGTAGGTACTGACAAAACAATATGTGGTTGCTCAATCAGAACAACTCATGGATTACCATGTGCTTGTGAGTTGGCAAAGTTGCAGATATCTGGTAATGTTATCCCTTTAGATCCTCTATCACCCCGCTTACAGATCCTAGGGAAGTGCTCGTAAATCCAACACTGCAACATAATTAACATAATAAAATAACAACGTAATAAGTAAATAAATAATTACATTAATAATTAAATAAATAATTACATTAATAATTAAATAAATAAACGACACAACTTAATATAAATGATATACCTGCAGTAGGCTCATGTAACCTCCCAGCTGTCGAGTGTCGTGGGTGCTCCATCTCCCAAG
>PGWS01019693.1:0-13183 GCA_002896235.1 Cicer reticulatum
TAAGCCCGTTAAACGGATGTTGATTTCTGCTATTGGGATTAATTTCTTTATGCAAGCATCTGGAAACGACGCCGTTATATATTACTCTCCGGAAGTTTTTAAAGCTGCTGGGATTCACGATAAGAAAAAACTTTTTGGTGTTAATGTTATCATGGGCTTATCGAAGAGTTCTTTTGTTTTGCTTTCGGCTCTTTATTTGGATAAATTTGGGAGGAGGCCTCTTTTATTGATCGGGTCGTTTGGGATGATGGTGTCGTTACTTGGCCTTGGTTTGGGCTCGAAGATTCTAGATGGTTCAATAAAGAAGCCTGTTTGGGCTGTTGTTGTGAGAAATGTACTGCGCACCCCCCCACTTTTACCTGCCACCCCCCCATAAATTTTTATTGACCAATTTACCCTTTTTATTTTATATAAAATTTATCAGTAAATATATTACACTATTTTCTCACCCCCACATTCGAAAGTTTTTAAAAAAATTCTATTAATCGAAAGTTTCAAACTTTCGAAACGATCAGAGGTTAGATTTCATGACATTCGAACCTTTTGTGAAAAATACAAATTTTCGAAATGCAATTTTCACAAAAATCACAAAACATTCGAAACTTTGCTTAAGAATGAAAGATTCGAAACGTGCATTCCTGAAAGTTTCGGAACTTTGCTTAAGCCTGAAAGCTCCGAGGCATGATTTTGGATTACACATTCGAAGCTTTGGTTAATGATGAAACATTCGAAACGTAAAACACATTTCGAAACATTGCTTGAAGCTGAAAGTTCCGAAAGTTTTTTTCCAGCAATTTCGAAAGTTTAGAGCAATGCAAAAGTTTCGAAATTTTGATTTTTTTTTAAAAAAATTTATCATTATTTATATATATTATTTTTTATATTTATTATTATTTATATTTATTACTATTTTTGAAAACAGGTATGAGTAGAGTTGAGGTTCCTGCCTCAAGAAATATAATAGATTCTACGGACAAATTCATTACCGATCAGGTATTAATATTACTGATAATCTATCACGGATAAATTTTTTATTATAACTATATATTTGAAGTTTTATTTGAAACATATTTTGTAGGTATTTCCTTCACGAGAATCTGTGTTTGAATGGGCAAAAACCATTGGAAGAGAAAATGGAATTTTAATTGTCATCATTCGTTCGGATAAAGCAACCGGAAAGAGGGGAAGAAAAGACAAATTGATTTTGGGATGCGAAAGAGGTGGAAGATATAAATCAAAATCAAAATCAACAGTGACTTGTTCTCATAAGGAAAATTGTCCGTTTACTCTCAGATGTATACCCTTAAGTGTTGGTGAAGGATGGAAAATTAGTGTTCGTTGTGGAACACATAATCATGATCTACTTGATACTGTAACTGGTCATTCTTATTTGGGGCGTTTAAATGAAGAAGAGAGGAAATTTGTCAATGACATGACAAAGTATAAGCTTGCCCCCAGATTCATCCTAAATGCTTTGAAAGAGAGAAATAAAGCTAATCTGACAATCCAAGTCAAATATATAAGCAAGGAGTACTTATCGATCATCGTTGAGAGGTCCGTTATACAGAAATGCAGCATCTGTTGAAGTAATACAACAAAAAATTATGTGTATTTGGACAAGAGACGGAGAATTTCTGATGTTTTGAGAGATATTTTTTGGACACATACTGATTGTATAAGTTGTTAAACACGTTTCATTTTGTTTTGATATGTGATAGCACATACAAACAAACAGATATCGGTTACCATTACTTGAATTGTTCGGTGTCCACATCTACTAGTTTGACATTTTCTGTTGGGTTTGCTTATTTGGAACAAGAGCGACAAGATAACTTCATCTGCGGCATTTTGAAAAGGTACGACAGTTGTTCAAAATCTGAGACTTTAATTTCTAAAGTTATTGTGACTGATAGAGATCTTGCCATGATGAATGCGATTAGTGTTGTGTTCCTACTTCCCAATACATTTGCTATGTCGTTTTCATATTGAAAAAAATGTTGGAAAATATGATTTACTAGTTTGTGTGCTATTATTTAATATGATGTTTGGAAGAACCAAATATGTATCATTCAATCTTCTTTTCAGAAAACCATCAAGGATGTTGAGCACGGGTATAATTCATCATTCTTTCAAAGTCTGCATCATTGTGTATCAAGGAAATGTTTTAAAAAAATTGACAAACAGTTGCAGAGAGTGAAGATTGTAGGTACTGACAAACAATATGTTGTTGCTCAATCAGAACAACTCATGGATTACCATGTGCTTGTGAGTTGGCAAAAGTTGCAGATATCTGGTAATGTTATCCCTTTAGATAGCAAAAGTTGCAGATATCTGGTAATGTTATTCCCTTTAGATATCTGGTAATGTCATCCCTTTAGATGGCAAAGTTGCAGATTCTGGTAATGTCATAATTAACATATTAAAATAAACAACGTAATAATAAATAAATAATTACATTAATAATTAAATAAATAAACGACACATACTAATATAATGATATACCTGCAGTAGGCTCATGTAAACCTCCCAGCTGTCGAGTGTCGTGGATAGCTCCATCTCCCAAGTTGTCATAAAGAAAAACTAATGCCGCGGAAGCCACGAGTAGTCTCGACAACGATGTAAATCAATAAAAAAAGAAATGTATTTCGCCTCAACACGCGTATGTATTTTATCAGCGAAAATAGTGCAGCCAACTAAATGCAACAGATACGTTCTAGCCGCACACTCAAACTGGTTAGTTTGAATGAGACGGCTATACAAATCACGCAACCATTGCAATCTATATTGGGCACATTTATTATAACTAATCTCAACACATGCTTCCTCCCATGTTTGCACCTAAGTACTCATGTGCAGCTCTTACAGCATTATTAGTATTCATATTCAAAGGTGCATCAAAAAATTTACCATGCGGTGAGATGTGAAGGAGAGTCGCAACATCATCTAAGGTGATCGTCATCTCTCCAAATGACAGATGAAATGAGCTGGTCTCTCGATGCCATCTTTCAACAAATGCCGATATCAGACCAAACACCGCCATTTGTGAGTAGCCTGAGATAGATGCATCAGCCCAGATTCCTGATCCAATGCTCTACAGAGCTTTGAATAGAACTTCCGCAAACTTCTTCCAATTTCAATCCGTGAGTAATTACCTTTTCAGTGATCCACGATCCTGCGAGTAATTACAGAACAATTGAGATTAATTCACTTAAAATAAATAAACAAATAATTAAACATTTATATTAATATATATAATAATTAAAATAACATAAACTTAAAAATAAAACTAATTAAACATTTATATAAAACATCATTTAATTTAATAAACTATAAACACAAAATAAAACATATAATTAAACATTATATATTAATATATAATTAATTAAATAACCTTAAACTTAAAAATAAATAAAATTAAACATTTATATTAATTTATAATTAAATTATAATGTAAAATAAAATATAATTAAACATTTATATTAAACATTCATTTAATTTAAAAAACTTAAACACAAATAATTTAAATATAAAATAAATTAATTATAATACCTCTCCTTCCATAACCTCCGAGCCACATGATGCTCATACTGTGTCAACAAAGATGGTCACTGTCGGTCCTCCGGGAAATCCCGTCTGTTGATCCTGCTTATCAATATCATCAGCATCATCGGACTCATCAGCGTCAGGATGTGCAGAAAGTTAATCAGGATATCATCACGGTCTGCTCCATCTGTGGCGGCGAGGGACATCCTCCTCCATATGTGCATGCTCGGTGGAGTTCAACATCATGCCTGACCTCCTGTTGTCTTCGACGACGCTGCCTAATAGGAGATTTGCTTCGTTTGCGTCGTCTGTTTTGAATGCTGTTGGTGGAATTCTCTCTACATATCACGTCTGTCACCATATGATGTTACGAAATATCTGACAGGCTCCTCTCATTCTAAGCACTGCATATATTAATATTACCATATTAAATAACAAAAAAAAAATTAAAAAAAACCCAAATAAATATTTTCGAAAGTTTACTGGGAAACCAAACTTTCGAAACCCAGATTTTTCGAATGTTGTCCATCAACTCAAACTTTCGAAGGCCCAGTTTCGAATCTTTCCAGAAATGTTCGAACCTTTTACATTTCGAATATTTCACGCTCAAGGAAACCTTCGAAACTTCTGAACTTCGAATGTTTCAAGTTCAAAGAAAGGTTCGAATGGTTGAACATTTCTGGAAAAAGAAGGGCTTCGAAGGTTTAGGATTCAACGAAAGGTTCGAATGTTTAGACAAATCTGGAAAACGCAACGCTTCGAAAGTTTAAAATTCATCGAAATGTTCGAAGGTTTTGGAAAATTCTGGAAAAATACAGCTTCGAAAGTTTAACATTCAACGAAATATTCGAAGGTTTTGGAAAAATCTGGAAAAACAAAGCTTCGAATGTTTAACATTCAAGGAAAGATTCGAGAAATACTTACTTTTTCACTTCGAATGTGTCAAAGGTTCGAATATTGTAGTGGGTGGGTGAGTCGGATGTTTCAGAGTTTCGAACAAATGGGGAAAAAAAGGAAAGTTACTTTTTTTGTAGGATTTTATAGTTAACATTAAGGGTAATATGGTCTTTTACATATAGTTGGGGGGGTGGCAGGTAAAAGTGGGGGGGTGCGCAGTACAATTCTCTTGTATTGTGGCTGTTTGCGCTGATGTTTCGTTTTTTTCTATTGGGCTTGGGCCAATAACTTGGGTGTATTCGTCAGAGATATTTCCTATGAGGCTTAGAGCCCAAGGTTCGAGTATTGCGATTTCGGTGAATCGGTTGGTGAGTGGTGTGGTGTCCATGACATTTTTGAGCATTTCGAGGAAGATAACGTTTGGGGGAATTTTTTTTGTGTTGGCGGGGATCATGGGGGTGGCAACTGGTTTCTTTTACGTGTTTATGCCAGAAACCAAAGGTAAGACATTAGAAGAAATGGAAAATCTCTTTGTTGAGGATGGTGATAATGACGATAAGGGCGTGAACAAAGAAGTTGTTTAGGGTGGAAAGGGTTGGTATATGTCTATGCTGTTTGTTACATTTATAGTGTAATAATTTTGTATTAACTAGCAATTCCATAACCGAATTTAGTTAAACTGATTATAGTTGTGACCCATGGGAAATGGCACGAGAGGAATGTGGCTTAAGTATATTAGCTTAAGGCTGAATCTATGTAGGGATCAAAATATTATATATAAGGCGGAAATAGGAGTTTCCATATACTTCGTATTACTTCTACTTATGCAGAAGTTGCATGCTTCTTATAATTATGTGTAAGTTTGAATCAATGTTTTGTTTTTATAATTCAACTTATTTAAAAAACAAAATATTAACGTTTTGTAAATGTACCTGTTAATAAATTAAATTTTACAAATGTTACTTTTAGTTAAAAATAAACTTCTCTAATATTAAATTTTAAGTTTTAATATTTTTTCTTTGAAACATCATTTTATTAAAATATAATTTGTTTGGATTATTATATTAAAATTACTTTAAAAAAAATGTGTATTTACTAAAAAATATTTTTTATTATAAGATAATGTGAATAGTGTAATTATATTAATTTTTTAAATAATAATAACTAAACAAAATGAGAATATAGTTATTTAAGTTTAACGCAATCTCTGCTTAAAGTCTTTTAGTTTGTTTTATCTCAATTTGTATTTTTAAATTATATTTTATTTGTATCGTTAATCTTTTATCTCAATTTTAATAATAATTAATTTAATTTGAAGTTTCTGATTATTTGAAATTGCATTTGATGTTGTAACAATATGTCTCTCATATTAATCATTCATCGAATTTTATAAATGGTCTATATTTTTTTTATTTTCTTTACAATAATTTAAATACATGTATAGCCTTAAAAATAATGTAATAAAAGTTTATTCATATAATTAATATCCTTAACTTTTTTCATATGTAAAGTAGTTTGGATACTCAATTTACTTATTGCAATGTTTCGATTAGATTTTACCATTTTATTACAGTAATTAGAGAAAATTTTCGAACTTAAAATATTACATGTGTAACTTAATTATCTTAAAGATTAATAACAGTGCAAACGAATATAACTTAAATGACCGAATCAGAAAGAAGAAAAAAGTTTAACTTAAAAGACTTAAGCAAAAATTAAACTAAATTTAAACGAGAAAAAATGTATATATTTTTCTTTGGTAACTACTAAAAAAAAACTCAAACACAAATAAATTAAACAAATAACGATAACAGAATTAAAAACACTTACAAAATATATTTCAAATTAAATGAACAAAAAATTGTGAGAGTAATTGTATTATTATATTCTCAAACAGTCTAACAACTGTGTAAAATTCTGGCAAAAATAAATAACATTAGATGGGGAGAGAGACAAAATAACAACAATCTCACATTTGAATGGTAAAGAAAGCATAAATTTTTATAGTTCTAAATAGAAAATGAAGAATGTAAAAGTATCCCTTGTATTGTTTATGGATAAACCTAGATTCGAAGTAAAATTAAATTTGTGGAATTAATTTTCAAGAAAACTCAAATATAATGTCAAACTATTTCTATATTACAAAATTACCATTGAAGTAGCATAAAGCAAACATACTCTAAATCTCCAATTTCTCGATTAATTATTTTTTGATTCTCCATCCGATTTAAATGCAATATAGAAACTATCCACAAAAAGGAGCATACCATGACTTTTCACCGTAAGAAATTGAATGCTTCCTATGTAGTATTCAAATATAAAAAGGAAAACGATTGCATTGACATTTTACATTAAATTAATATTTTTCTACCATTTTATATCGAATAGGGATCATGAAAACCACATTTGGTTGGTGCAATGGTCGATTCACCACAAAACGATATGCAGTAATAATTTAAATCTTCTACTAAATCTACTTCGAGGGATAGCTCATACGTGTTGAAAGTATTGAATAACTGGGTTCGAGTCAGGTACTGAAACTTGAATTTGTTTGATAGAATTTGAATAACAGTCCTCACATTGCACGTACAATGTCGAGATTTATATTGTAAAGCATTTCCTTGTATATATCCTTTTACGTAAAAATATCAAATGATCAAAGAGTATTCCAGATTAAGGTAAAGGGACTCTTTCGGACTAAAAGGACTTAAATTTGGTCCTTAAGAGATACAGGAAGTGTTAAATCTTTTGAGAGAGCTTATGATATCCATTGTCGAATCTAACAAATTCAAGAGGATGACTGTGTTACAAAATACATATTTATTTTTGGTATAGATAAAAGTTTTTGAATGTCACACATCTATGTTTCAAATTCACATTGACTCAGTTAATCCCGTTTGAGAGTCATAGTTCACTAATGTTCAAACTCAATCATTAGGTATACGACCGTACATATACTTTATTAACTCTTTGCTAAATATTTATAATTCTAATATTTATCTATTGAACTCAATAAGTATTCAAGTATAAAATATTATCGATAATATAGTTTGTGCTAATCCTGAATAATATATTTTTGGATGATAAATCTTGAAAAGGATATTTAAATTCTAGAGTTATATTTTAATGTTTTTATCTCGAGATATTATTTTAATAAATTCATATTCTGAATTAATATTGAATTATTGATATAATTGCGAGCTTAGAGTAAAAATTTGTTGATAAACATTTTATAATGTTGTAAACATGATTGTAAAAAATCATGTCTAAAATTTAAAAAGTTTAAAGAGAAACTAAACAGTTTCATTCCAACAGGAGTTTAAAAACTATTTGCCAGAATAACTTTTAATGACTATAAATTGTAAGTTTTTATAGGGGTGACTAAAAACAAAATTTTAAAATATTATCTAAATGAAGTGTTTTGTCTAATTATCCTCCATACAATAAATTCCTCTAGTTTATAAAATAAGTAAGAAGTCAATGTTATTTGATCGAAATTTTGAATCAAATACCATCTTGACTTTTGCTTTATTTGTAATTTGAGGAATAATTAATTGTTAGAAATATAAAAGTTAAATTAAATAAGAATATTTTAAAGAAAATCTCCATTAAATAGAAAAATAAATTAAATATATTGTATATCATTTTAAAAATTTAGGCTATTTTTATTTATATTTTGTTTCAAATAGAGTGGAGTGTATGATAAGTTATTGTTTCTGGTTCTAATGTAGATTAATCAATCACATGCTACAACATATCTGACAATATCAAGTGTTCACAGTTATGGTCATTATGTAGTTAGGTGAATTGATATGACGATTTTCCTTGAACCTCGAGTTATGTATTAACATTTGAACATTCAGGATCAAAATACTGGGTGAATTCTGGTAGAATATGGTACCACAATGAGTCTGTGCCAAATTTAGTGGTAAGTGTGAGATTGTATAGACATTATTGTTATTATCATGTTGTGTATGTATAGCCACATATTAGACACAAGTTCTAAACATTATGTATTTAGAAAGATAAGAGATAACTTAGGAACATACGTCACCGTTCAAAGTCCTACGCAACAGGATACTAGTTTCATTGACAATCATAAATGAACTAACAAGATTGGGTTGCAACCTTTTTATATAATAATGAATAGGCAGAAGCAAACAAGAAATCTATGAATGTAATTATGTGATAATTTTATTCTTGTCATTTGTTGAATTCGTGTGAATTTTGAAAAGTGGACTGTAACTATCCAAATATTGTTTGTTACCCCTTGGTGGGGCATTTTGAAGTAAAAGGGTAAGATCTACTCTCATTCATGTGTCCTTCTCTGTTTGGAAGCTTCCACAAACTTGAGATGCTTTTTTAGAGAGAGAACTCATTGACCACATGATTCTAAAGTCTTTTTTTAAAGGGATAAATGTGTCCCTCAATCGGCTTCGACGGATTTGAATTTGGATTTGATGTAGTAACTATGTCATGCAAATTTCATTCTCAATTGTTTAATTGCAAATTAAACAATTGAGATTATTTTCAACTTATTTCATTATTATGTCATCCAAACGTATAATCTCAAATTAACAGTCGAGATTGAAAATTATATATAATTGTATGTCTTTTTTAGTGCTATCGAATACAATTTCTTTTAAATTCATTAAAAATTCTTGAATATCTACTATGGTAGAATATTCATGTGGTAATTTTTTAGATTTTGCACATGTGTGATACATGTTCCCTCTATTTCTCATAACCAAATTATTCGCATTGCAATGTCTATTGTATCTATTTGACCTTTCATAAGTGGAGACATATCCTCGATCTAAGTTTAGACCTTATCCCAACGAGTCCATTTCGATGGTAACCATCGACACAAGCTTCATTAACCCTCAATAAATATTTTTTTTTTGTTATCTAGAACGGCCAAATTAATCATTAATGGCAAACATAAGAATCACACTAAGATTTCGTCGTTAAATTCTTAAGAATTTGATCTAATCTTTCCCACACAAAAAAAAACTCACAAAAAAGTACACAGTTCTTTCTAATAAATGTCTTTTTTCACTCACTCAAACACTAACTTGAGTTATAAAATATTTGAACATCCGGACACCATCTTTATTCGAGAAGCAAAGCTCACAATCATATATCATCACTGTTAATTCCGACCGCCATCTCATGTCGGTCCAAAATCAAAATTAAAAAAGAAATATTGAGATTTGAATATCCTCCTTTTATATCAAACACGAAAATAACATACTCATCATCGAACTACTAAAATTGATTATGTTTTACAATTTAAAATATACAAGTGCAGTTGAATATCTCATATTTGAAAAATCCAAATTCGGGTTATTGCCCTTAATATTTTGGGGAAGTGAAGAGTAAGTAGACTCGTTAAGATTCAAGTTGTTGGTATAGCCAAACACTTGAAAGTTGAAACTAGGAAATAATATTTGTCTTGTAACTAATGGACGAGTTGAGAAAGACACGAGCATGTTGACAAACTATTAAATAATACTTTTGTCATCCACTCCCATATCTCACATTTCGAAAAATCAATCTTTTTCCCCCAATTCTCTATCTCTCTCTCTCTCTTCCTCTGAAACATACCCTATCAACTTTTGTAGATTTCTTAATTCAGAGAACATGAGGAAAATATTGGGAGCCCCCACCGTCCAATAAAATATAATAAGAAGGGTCAAAATCAACCATAAAAAGAATAATATAGTTGTACACTATATCATATTATTGGTATACAGTGCATAGTCCATAATATGAATTTGAAATTAAAACTTATATTGGAAGACAATTTCTTATGCGAGACTTGTAATTAAAGACATAGATAATAGGAGTATATGTTATTGAAATTCATTTTCTTGGTTGAGGTTTAACAATTGTGTTTGTTTATAGATTATAAAAAAAAAATTGTATATTTAAAATTATTTTTTAAATCTTTTTTAAAAAATGAGAAGTTGTTTTTGTGGTTTGTTTGTTTATAGTGCATCACTTTCTTTTTAAAAAAAAAACTCAAGTAATAGATTTTTTTTACTATTAAAATAACTTCTCGTTAAAAATCATTTTTAGAAATTAATTTTTATAAAATTGTAACAAACAAACATAAAATTTCAAAAATTTATTTATTTTATTAAAAAAAAAAACCTTAATACTTGGGAACAAATAAGCTTGCAATTTTGAAAGGAAACTATTGCCTAACAATTTTTGATTCCAATATAACCCATTACAATATACTATTTTGGAATGATATAAAAAAAAATTAAAATTATATTATTATATAATTTTAATTTAATAAAATTAATTAATTTTTTCAACTATTATTTTTGTTATTCATGAGAGAGAGTATTGGTTATTTATAAGAAACTCATTTCCCACAATTGAATACTACAAATATAAGTACTGTGTGGGAGTAGTATATATAGTTAATGCTCTGTGATATCATGTTTTGATTCCTTCTCTAAGGAATAACAGTTCCTAATTTCTGAAGCATATTCTGAAATTGGTATTGAGTTTGCAATGATAATTTTAAACTTCTGGCACAGAGTACCTACATACACTATATCATGAAAATAATTAATTTTTTACTAGTTTAATAAATTTATAATGAAACAAATACTAGTACTGTATTAATTAAAACCATTAGGTCGGCATGCCATTAAGGAATTAGTAGCTTACAATTTTGCTACACTATTCACAATGTAGCTAACTAGGTGTGGATAATCAACCAACTGAAATTTAACGAAAAAAGTAGTTGACAAACTTTCAAAGCTTTCTGATTTTATTTTAGTTTGCATTAATTGAGGGAGAGGTAAAAAAGTGAAAAAAATTAACAAATAAACATCCGAATAGGAGAGAAAGAAGGATTTTTATTCAAGGGAAGGAAGAGACCAAAGAGGTATAATTTTAAAATGTTTAAAGTTTGAATCCACCTAAACTTGTGTTTGTTTCCACTTTAAATTATATTTAAACGATAAATATTATATTTATTATTTATTTGAAATTTGTATTAAAAAATTTAAATAATTATATTACGAGTTTTTTTGTAATTTTATTATTTTGTTTACCGACAACAATATTATGTTTTGTTAATTTGAAGAACGCTAAATTTTAGTTGATTTAAAATCTTAATTATTATTTTCACCAATTAAATAAAATGATATTCTATTCAGATACATTATAATAATAAAATCAAATACGATAAAATTTATTTATTATTATCAATTTTTTTGAATATTTTTATAAATATATCTATCAATAAAAAAGTGTGGACATTGAACATATAATTAATATTTAAGAAGACAAAATATTAAATGAAGGTAAAATTTATTATAAGTAAAAATATTGCTTAAAAATCATAACTTTTTCTATAAATGCAACAACAAAAAAAATCAACCAATTTTTTTGTATAAAATTTTTTTATTTTAATTCGATTATTTTGTGCGTCCAACTTTAACAAATTTAATAGATAAAATCAAATAGATTAATATTTAAAAAAGAACTTACTGATTATCATAAAGAAAAAAAAGGTAACATTACTGCTGTCTGTAATGCTTACAATAAAGGATATATGCCTAACTTGAACATCAAATTATATCCGAACCTAAGGTAATTAGAGAATATGGAACAGAAGATTGGGTATTAGAATTGAAATATACAATCCGATAAATCTGTCTATAATGCTTATGCTGGTTTGTTTTCAAAGTAAATTTTGTTGTATTCTTGTAGTATTTCCAAAATGTAGCAATCTATCACGAGAACTGCTTAGAAGAAATCAAGTCATAGGTAGGTAAGATTCTTAAAGCTGTGTCGAAAAGGCTATGCTAATAAGAGCATTTTATTTTACTATTTTTCTATTTGTGTTAACTAGAAGATGCCAGCTCAATCCCTTTTTCTACTATTTGAATTTCAAACGTTATTAAGCGCCTTTAACTAGTTCAATTAGTCCTTGATCATGGTCCCCTACAACTCATATATGTCCTCAGAGAGCACATATAAATCATACGTTCGCAATTGTTTATTTGTCCTTTTTTTGTACCTTAACTAATTCAGTACACTTTAGTAGCGTTACTTTGTTGATTTTCAATAATTTGAGCACCCTAAGTTTTACAAGGGTCAAATAATCGTACTTTATATACAAACAAACTTGTTTAGTTAAAATGGCTACATTATGCACTATAAAAGGTTAGATTTTAGTATGCTTTACAAAACTTTAATTAGCCATAAAGATTTGACTTTTTATATACAATAAATTTGTTATAATGATAAAATATAGGAACGTTCACGTAGTATTATAAAATTAACAAATAATTGTGTTATTTAAGTATATAGTCGTTAATTTAATATTTAATTATATATATTAAAAAATATTTATAGTCATTGATTAATATTTTAAATGAATTTTCGATACTCAAATGATTAATTTAAAAATTTTGGTTCAATAATGCATTGGAAATCCAAAAATTCACGTAAAAATTTAGTTTTACATTTTTCTCTATAAATATTGTGGCATATATTTTAAAAGCTAAGGCCAAAATTGTTGTAAAAAATTGATGAAGTTTGTAAATCTAAATGTTTTGAAATTAATATTTGTTTTTAGAAATAGCTCTATAACATTCCAAAAAAAAGAAAGTAGAGTAGTAGCATAGAATGAAGCATGCAAAATGACAAAGTTTGTAGTAGTGGAGAGGTGAGAATTGTGGTTATCTAGTAAGCCTCTCCCATGCCCTTATGT
>PGWS01019697.1:0-16792 GCA_002896235.1 Cicer reticulatum
ACATATGAGTGTAGTCGAATACATTTGGCTACTGACTTAGCATGTAGTCGACTACAGATGGGTGTAGTCGAATACACTTGGCCACTTACTTAGCTTGTAGTCGACTACAGATGCGTGTAGTCGAATACACCTTTTAAAGTTTTGCTTCTGACTTAAGTTGTATTCGAATACAACATGGTGTATTCGAATACACTTATGCAAATTGTCAAAAATATGATTTTAAATGATTTGTTAATGTTGTTTTTGATTTTTGAAAACATGTTAACTGCATATGTAAATATGAATTGTTCTCAAGTATTTGAACTATTGATTTGTATCATATACCTTTATATTTACTCATTTATTATTTGGATTCAAGATGGTTTGATCTTCTTTTTGATCTTGCTGCATTGTCCATAGTTGGTGGTCTTGTCGTCATCAAAAACATGTAGTTTACATAGACGAATCTCTTTATCCAATTGTGGTCGAACTAAAGGCCAAAATTCTTCATTCCAACCTAACAATGTTGTAATTGCGCGAAACCCACAATTTCAATCAGGCACAATATCTATTATCTCCTCAATATACGGATGTATAAAAGTAGGAAAATGTATGTTAATGGTTGCCTAGCAAAATACTATGATGATTGATTTGCAGAAGGTTGAGATAGTTGCCTTGCAGAATGTTGAGATGGTTGCTTTGTAGATTCTTGATAGGCATCAACATACTCTCAATATGAAGGATCACGAGGAGTATCAAATTCATTTTTCCTTTTACTAGCTCCCTTGGTTCTCACCTTCTCTGGTGGTGCAAGTATTGATGTTGTATGTGGAAATACAAGTTCACACACGTTTGCCCTGAATATCCTTTAACCAATAATGTCGTGTTTCTTCATGTACGCTATCATTGCTTCCAACTCTTCTGAAAAGTCATAATCTGATAAAGATTATTCATCCTTTAATTCATGCTCAATGCTTAACTTTCTCCAAAAAACATGAATGCTATCTAAAGGGATAACATTGCCAGATATCTACAATCTTTGTCAACTCAATAAGCACATGTAATTCATTGATGTTGTTCTGATGAGCAACCACATATTGTTTTGTCAGTATCTACAACTCTCACCCTCTACAATTATTTGTCAATGTTTTTAAAACATTTCCTTCATACATAGTGATGTAGACTTTGAAAAAAATGTGAATTATACTCAGTGCCTCAACATCCGCATGGTTTTCTGAAAATAAATATTGAAATAAATACATATTGCTTCAACACATATAGATCACAAATCCCCAGCTTTTACAACAAATCACCTCAAAACTAGTTCTGCAGCATGTTTTCAATCTCCAATGAGCAGACTCAACTCTACAAATAAATTAAATAACACAAATGTAAACAAATCACATAAACTAGTAAATCCCTATTTCTTAAAAATGGAGCAAAATCATAATTTAAAAATTACCTATTAATGTTGTGTTTTCCCCAAAGCATCACGTCTATTGTCCAAACTTGACAAATCTTCTTTGTAAGTGTTACCATGAATCTTTCACATAATCAACAAAAAGAATAATATCGGCACACACTACCTTAAAGTGTTGCAAGTGATGATCATACTCCTCCACACTAGTCGAATATACAATTTTCCCCCCCATAAATCCCATTATTCTTCTTGTCTATCATTTTTCACATATGTTTGCATCTTGCACTCAAACATATTTTTCAATATGAAAACGACGGTAGAAAATATATTGAAGTAGGAAACACAACACTAATCGCATTCATCATGGCAAGATCTTTTCAGTCACAATAACTTTAGAAATTAAAGTCTCAGATTTGAACAATTGTCGTACTTTTTCAAATGCCCAGATGAAGTTATCTTTTCGCTCTGTTCCAAGTAAGCCAAACCCCAATCGAAAATGTCAAACTGTAGATGTGACACCGACTATTTCAAGTAATGGTAACCAATATCTATTTGTTTTGTATGTGTATTACATATCAAAATAAAATGAAATGTGTTTAACAACTTTATACAATCAGGATCGTCCAACAATATATCTCTAAAACATCTGAATTCTTACGTCTTCTTGTCCAACGCACATAATTTTCTTGTTGTATTTAACTTCAATAGACATGTTGCATTATATGTGTACAAACCTCTCAATGATATCGATAAGTACTCCTTGCTTTATATGTTTGACTGGAATCGTGAGATTAACTTTATTTCTCTCTTTCAAAGCATTTAAGACGAATTGTGGTGCAAGCTTATACTTTGTCAATGTCATGACAAATTCCTCTCTTCTTCGTTTAAATTTGTCCCAAATATGAATGAACGACTACGTATCAATATAAATCATGATTGTAGTGTTTCCACAGACGACACACTAAGATTTTCATTCTTCACAGACACTTAATGGTATAACATCTGAGAGTAAATAGACAGTTTTCCTTGTGAGAACAAGTTACTGTTGATTTTATTTTGATTTATACTTTCCACCTATTTCGTATCCCAAAATTAATTTGTCTTTTTTTTCCCCTTTTTTCGAGTTGCTTTATCTGATCGAATAGTAACAATAAAATTTAATTTCCCTTCCAATGTTTTTTACCCATTCAGAATATATTCTCAAGAGGGAAATAACTACAAAATATGTTTCAAATAAAACATTCCAAATATTATCGCTATAAAACAAATTTGATCGTGCTGAATTTATCAGTAATAATACCTGATCCGGTTGGTGAATTTTTTTTGTAGAATCATAACCGTGCTTGAAGTAGGAACATTAACTCTACTCTGACCTAATTTTAAAAAATATAATAAATTAATTAATAATAATATGTAGAAACTTAAAAAAAAAAATCAAACTTTCGAGAAAATTTCTAATTTTTTGAAACTTTTGAAATTGACTTCGAATGTCTTGAACCATTCTCAAAGGGTATGTGTTCGAAAGTTTGAAAATTTCCGAATGATATGCGTTTCGGAAGTTTCAAATTCATCAAAAATTCAAGACTTTTTGGAATGTCACAATTCAAAACTTCCAAATTTATCCAAAGTTTCAAAAGTTTCAAATTATCCTGAAAATTGCATTTCGAATAGTTAATGTTTATCAAATTTCAAAATTGGTTAAACTTTCTAGAAAAAAATTTCAAAGTTTCAAAATTAAACAAAACTTTCGAAAATATAAAAAAACTCACTTTGTTAATTATGTCAAAAGTTGTAATTTTCTATATTTAAAAATATTTATAATTTTGAAGTGTTTGTGTGAGAAATAGAATGATTAATTATAATTAAATAATGTTGTAAATAATTTTTACATACATGACTGGTGACTATTTTCATCATAAAAAATAGATAAAAATAATCACTAGTAGTTATTAGATCATTTCTATTAAATTATTTAAAGGTTTTAGCAACATGTTTTCAATAAGTAAAAAAAGTATAATTTTTCAAGACACTGTTTATTTGTTGAAATTGACGAAAGTCCTATAATTCTCATATTAAAATCTATATAATTTAGTTGATTTAATACAAATTACAACGAATAAAGAAGAAGTGTGTTAGATAATTTATTTTAGTGCTCCCTGCTAAATATACTTTAAAAAATTTAAAATAAAATAATAATAATTAAAATGGTTAATAAAAATAAACAATGCAATTAAAAATTCTAAAAGAGTTTTATATATATTAAAAATGAGTAGCATTTTCAACCAATTTGATACTTTTTTTATTATCATCAACATCTCCCAAATAGAACCGAACATATCTCATCTAAAATACATTGAAAAAACATATTCCATTATAAAAAAAAAAGCAACAAAAAAAAATATTTGACATAAGTTTTAACATCAAATACATTAAGATTGTGCACCATTAACAACCATGCACTTGATAGAGAATAAAAAAATACTATTGCAAACTTCATATTAAAAAATAAAGCTAAGATAGTTAACTTGCTCTAATGTTAGGTCAATACCACAATATGATTCAATTTTCTTTTATTGATATTCATTTCTGAATTAATTTCAGCATGAGAAAACTATCGAACTTTCATGGCAAAAGCAAAGGAAAAATCCAGTGGAGCCTCGAATATTTAAAGATTTTCAATACATACTTCAATCTTCACTGGAGGTTTGGACACAAAACAATGAAACCAATGTTCCTGATCAACATATTGCTGCTGTTACTGCACACATTCTGCTATAATTGATCACAATATTCCTGTGATTGAGAAGCATATTGATGTTATTATTCCTTCTAATGTTTCAATGTTTGATCAATATGTTGCTGATTCTGCACCTATTCATGTTCCTTGTCTCTTGGTGGTCCTGCAGATTCTGGCCCATATCAAAATATTTCAGCAATTATTCTTAATCAGAATGAACCTGCTCTTCTTATTCTGTCTATGATCAAATTGTTCTGCTGTTACTGATGCACCTGATCAAAGTGTGACAGATATTACTTCTGCAATTACTCCTTTGCAGCTGAGAATGATCATCTAAAGTTTCTGCTACAAAACGGTTGCAACTGAAAAAAAATCTTGTTACTTCTGCTGCCACTGATAAAAAAAATGTGCCATTATTACTTCAGAACCTAGTGAAAATGTTCCCAGCCTGATTTCATTTATGTGTTACACATTTCATAGCTGATGGAAAATTGTGTTATGTTACTCCTCATGCACATGATCAAAATGTTGTAGCTTATGGTGATACACCTTTTCTTGATGAAATTTTTTGGGCTACTAATGGTGCACCAGATAAAGATATTGATGATATTTCAGCTCTGTTGACAGCTATTGATCAAGATATTCCTGTTTTTGAGATAAATATGTTTAATCTTTCTAATGTCCTTCATGATACTCCTGCTCATGCTCCTGCTCCTGCCAATCATGAGGACACTATTGTGATTGATGAAGAAAACACCCGTCCCTAGTCATGCTCCTGCTTCCGGCCGTGCTCAGGATCACCACATGTCTACCATTGATGAGGATTTTATTGTTCCTAAACAAGAGACTGGTGAAGCTCCCACAATAACCATAGATTGGGAAATGGAAAAACAGCTGATCATGGAGACTGCAAATAATGCTATGGAAGAATTAACAAGGCTTCTTAAATTGAATGAGCCTTTCTGGTTTAGATCTATAGAAGATGAGAGATTCGTTTTTCAACGTGAGACCTATGACAAGATTTACCAGAAGAGCAATTATTTAAAGGGGCGTCGCAAGCGTACAGAGGCAACAAAAGATTCAGTTATAGTGATCATGGGTGCTGCACAGTTGGTGGGACATGTTTCTAGATTCGGTTAGTACCTGCATAACTCTTCTTATGGATTTCGATTAATTGCAACAACTGCGTCATAGATACTCATAAATGCTTAATGTTTGTAGGAAAAATGGATGAATCTTTTTCCAACAATTGTTAAAAATGCAGTAACAGTGGAAGTATATATGAAGAAGGTTCTGATGGAAAGCAGAAATGGAGCTTTGCAGTTGGTATGTAATTTTGGTAAACAGCATGTATGCATAAATAGTTTTTTGTTTGGAATAAAAATAGAGATAATAGAAGAAGAAGAATTTTTATACAGATGAGTGCAAAAATGCATATTCTATCCCATTGGTGCCAACACGAGTTGCCTCGTTCCTCATCTGTCCTCTAATGTTTGGAAGTTTCCATCTGGATGCATGATTCAGGAAACTTACCAATCACTCCTGCAGGGTTAGTATATAATTAAATTGCATTTCTAAAACATATATTATTATTATTATTCATATGTATTAATGTGATATATAGGTATCTTGGGTTGAAACACATAGAAGTGGATGATAAGAGTAAAACTGACTTGCTATTCAAAAAGCTATTTGTAGCAATAATGGATATAGAGCTGAAAGATGGCTTTTGACATTGGAAAGAATGTGCCAGAGATTTTCAACTCATTCAATTCAAACTATTCCTTCTCTAGGACTAGGACGTTACTATACTCTTCCTTAATCAACAATATTATTAGTTATATAGATCTCATCTAAAATTAATAGAACTCATGAATTTCAATGATAAAAAAAATGTGCTGAAAAACTTCTATTCTTTTTACTCATTGAAAAACATATTGCTAAACCTTTTAATAATTTATTACTACTTGTGATTAATTTTATGATGAATAGTCAACAAATCATGTATGTAAAAATTATTACAAATATTATTAATGAAATTAATTGATATGTATTTAAACAAATTAATTTAAAGTAGTAATAAGTGATGCTCTACAGGTTATGTATTTTTGACAAAAAGTCACAGTCTTGATGTCTTTCTTTGTTTCATTTTTGTAACCTTTTATACCGCGATAATAGGTTGTTTGACAGCGTTTAATTAATCCTTACTATATAACAAAGGGCAGGAATATTTCCAAGTTGATGAATGTCGTATTGAATATTAGTTATGTTGCTGACTGAATATTAGTTTTATGTAGGTTAGCTGATTTTTTTAAAATATCTATCAAGGGATTAGGAGACATGAAAATCTTTCTTTTTTTAATTATTTTTATTATAAGTCAGCCAATCATTTAAGAAAATAATTTGAGTTGAGTATTGAATCATTTTGATTTCTTAAACACAAAAATTGATCAAATAAAAATTAAATTAAGTATCAAGTAAAATCAAATTCTATCAATGATTTGATGTTTACACGTATTTTTATGATAAATTTTTATATTTTAATATTCTCATTTATTTATATATTATATATTGATGTTAGAAAAAATACTAGTAAAATAAATTACATTATATTTTTAAGAAAAAAACAGTTTCATTATTTTTATAAAAAAAAAAGACATGTTCATCTTTTAACACTCATTTGAAGAAAAATAAAAAAAATATAAATAACCAATTCTCAACAAAATCTGATTCTGAAATAAGCGGTTTAACTCAATCGAAACTAAAATATTAAGTTTGCAATTGACATTCTTCCACCAAACTCAATTAGCGTTCTCTATATGGTGTAAGTTGGGATGAGAATAGGCTAGGCCGTCCCTTATGGCTCGGTCTACTTATGGTCTGATCTATTTAATAAAAAGGATAGACTCATACTGTTTTAAAGTTTATTTATTTAAATAAGTCAAAACTCAGACTTTATAAAAACACCTATTAGGCGCCTATATATATTATTTTATTATTTATTAATATTTTTTATTATTATATTAATAATATTATTTCCTATTTTAGATTCTATCATTAGACAATCAATCAGCAATAATTCCCATGTTTCAGTAACCGTTCTATATTCGGTAACAATCCTCGGTAGTCGTTTAATTAGTCAATAAAAAATCTATTATTAAAATCAAACATTATTTTTTAGGTTTAAAGGATGTGTTTGTTTCAGGTTTTTAAAAATTATTTTGTTTAGAAAATTATTTTTTTTTGTTTTGATATATATTAGATATATAATAGATATTGATATTGGTATATTGAGAGAGTATCATGTGACATTAATAGAGATGTTTTAATGTTAATAAGACTTTTAAATAAGTTTTCAGGTCAGACTATACTTTTAAAAATGTCAGAGCAAATCGAAAAAAATAAAAATAAATTGTAGGTCAGTCTTTCAAAGTCTGATCTAACCTATTTCCAGTTTTCCACCCCTAGGTGTAAGTTTCAATTTTAATTAAATTTAATCCAACCTCATTCATGCACGGTTTTTATATATTATATTTATTACATTTAATATCCGCCAATCTTAAATATGACTATTTATAATCGAGGAAATTTATGGAGAAAAATAAAGGACTCAACTTTTTTGGAGTGATGCTTAATCCCAAGAACGTATATAAAACAGTAACAACTCCCCATACGATGCAATGAATTGATTATATTTTTGTGCAGAATAGCAATCCAACTGTCCAATTTGGCAATTTCAGCTTTTGAAAAAATTGCTGTTTTGATACACTCGCATCATTTTTCACCCAAAAAATAATTAACAATTGCATTCATTTTCACTAATTTAATTCATTTACATACGTGTGGAGTGTGTGTGTGCACTAAAGTAACATTATGCATCAATCAAACAATTATCTAAAGAGACAGGCAAAGCAAGCACATTCTAAAATTTATGTGATTGTCTTGCAACAGTTATCCCTCGCCACCAGAAGACAAACATAGCTTATGTCATTATGCACTCTTATGATTGTTATTTTCATATATGTATCAACCTTTAATTAATTTTGCATATACGTAACTGATCATTTCCTTCGTCAACATTGTTATAAAATATTATCTTTGATTAATGGATATTGTAACGGATTTTTACATTTTTTCTCATAATAATGGAAATCAGTTTCCAGCCGACTTAAGAATGTCATCTTTTATGCTTTTTCAGCAATAAATATTGTGTCCCTAAAAACATTATATGTTTTATTTAAAAACGTGTTTTTTATTTTACTGTGATGAAATATTTGTGAAGTACATCATTGCCAAGAAAATGTTATTCTAGTTAAAAAAAAGATGTATTTTCAAAAATTATAACTTTTTTTTTATATTTACATTGTAGTTTAAAAATTTTAGATAAATTATTTATGCTAAAAATTTTTTTTTATCTTTTTTTACAAGTAAAAATAACAGAAATGAAATATATATATAATATATATATATATATATTTAATTTATGTAAAAGGTTTAAATATTTTGCATTGGACCACCCTCTACAATTCACAGAGACGAGCTCGGTTGACGAGACTATTGTTTAAGTTGACCTAAAAATTCTACATTGTTTGAGAATCCAAAGTCAAGGTAACTTATAAACAATCGAACTGTCTTACTCGACTACAATATATAAGTTTTCACAAAAAAATATGAAAACTATGAGAAGTCTGCCAATGGTGGAGCTCAAACAAAATATTAGGATGATCAAATTTTAAAATTTTAATATATAAATAAAAAGGTATATTACATATTGTTAGTAAAAAATTTAAATTGTAAATTTTATAAAAATACATTGACGATCAAAACTCTTAACCCTTATAAGATATAGAGCTAATAGGTCAATTTTTTGTTGACAATTTTAATAATTAAAAATTAGTTTCTAAAAATCTATTTATTTTCAAACACTAAATTTATAGTTTATTGTTATGTTTTGTCAATGTAAAAAGTTTACACTGTCAGCAAATCATCGATCATATAAGAGTGACTTTAAAATAATTATAATAAAAATCAAACTGTTTTATTAGTCTTACGATTATAATTAATTGATAATATAAAATATTTTTACACCGTCATGTATACAAATTAAATCCAAATTTTTACACTATTAATATAACTTTCTAACTACACAAAAATAATATAACATATATATATATATATATATATATATAGACACACACACACACACACATTTAAACACAAAACAATGTTAAGATATCTATATTGACATAGTGTTAATAAAGATAAATTTTCATTTGAGTATCATGCGATCTATTTTAAAATTACGTGAAATTATATCTCAAATCCATAAAGGTTGAATTTATTGGTTTAATTCAACTTGGACTAAAACTCAAAAAAAGTCAATCTAAATTATTGATTTTGGTTAAACTTTGTATAAATAGGATCATTTGGTTTTATTTTTTTAACTTTGGATAATTCAAAATATATCTAGATATAATTCACAGCTCAGATAAGAGTTAAAAATATTAGTTTGTTTTATATAATTTAAGTAGTTTTATAATTTTTTATAATTCCATTCGATTGTTTTTTTATAATAGACATTTGAGTTATAATTTGGTCAACAAAAATTGATGTATTTAATTCATATTATGTATTAAATAGATTAATTTTTGTTGATAAATTATAATGAATGTCTTTTATAAAAAATAGAGTAATGTTATTAGAACAAAAACTTAACACACAATATGACACAAAACATAGTACTTGTGTAAATAAAAAGGGATCACGTTTTGTATTTGTACTACAATACACATTATTATATTTGTGTGTTTATTTTATATTAAATTATATTTCAATAACATACTCAAATAAATAAATAAAAATAAGAGTATTATGTTTTTAAATTATTGGGCCTAATAGAACTCGTATTAAGTAATAAAAAAAAATCACTATAGTGGTGGTGATCCATCATAATATACCAAATTGCGGCAATGAAGATTAATTAATTGGCAAATAAATCTTGGTCTCTAGCTAGAGCTATCAGAATGGGCTACCCAGCGGTATATGGGTCGGGCATAACGGATTGTGGATTTCTTCTGATCTGGACTAAAAATTTATGTTTTTAGTATGGACTGATAAATTACTACTAGTCCGACCCTAGACAGGTGCACATTGTTTTATATTATTTTTTTTACTCATTATACTTTTTAATTTCTTTGCGACTCTTTTAAAACTTAAAAATTTATTTGATGCCATTTAAGGAAAAAACTATGGATTATCCTTTATACACAACTAGTTTGAATTTTCCAATTAACACAGAAGTCAATTAAATATGTTAAATTATCCAAAAGTTAGAGATATTATCTGACATAACACAATGATTTAGATTTTTCTAACATAAACCAAAACTCAAACAAATTCAAATAAAATGCTAATGTTCTAATGTTACTCTAAAATAAGTGTTTTTAAGACTAATTGAGTGATGGTTTACATTATTCAAAGTGTTAGATGATTGTCCACTTAAGAAAATAAGAAAATTGATTGTTAAAAAATATATACCAACCTAAAAAATAATATCCTATCAGAAAAGATAATATATACACACACACACACACATTTATATATATATATAATATATATTATAACAACAACTGGGTTAGATATCTTTTAAAAGGTTTTTTTAGTGGGTCAATTTTACATTTTTTTTTTTTTAAATTAGTTTGCGTGCAGTGGATCACCTAGTAATCCATACGGGCTTAACCCAAATGGGTAATGGATTTATTCGGACCAAACCTTAAAACTGGAAAACTTCAGACTGAAATTATTAAGTCAAAACCCTATATTTTAGTAGGCCGAACCGACTTACCATTCAAATTAATCCATTTTGACTGCTCTATTTAGCTATTTAGCTATGATATCCAGTTAAATTTAGCTATGATATCCAATTAAATGCAATGTAGTGATACCAATTCTTAATTTTAGGTTAAACACAAAGCCTACTGTTGTAGAATCTTTCTGCTTCTTTAGCTCAGGTAAATAATCTTCCTATTGCAACCTAACTTAAAAGGAAAACTTTTGTATGAACACACGTATAAAAAAATAACAATAAAATAATATGTATTTTTGTTTGTGTTCGAATTTATAGTGTGTCCAAGTATTTGTATCTATCCAATAATCTATATATTATAATAAAGCAAATATGATAATTTGACAAGTTTGACACGTATCAGCTAAATAGAGTGTTAGGAAATATCAAGTTTCTATAATAGAAATAATATTTCATTGTGTAGATTTATTTTTCTTTTTACAATAAAATTAAAGTTTCATTACATCACGATTTTATACATGATTCGTCCGTTGGGAAGTTAATGGCCAAGTAAAAAATAAGAAGAATGAATTAAAAATAAAATACAATACACCACACGACTTCACATTTTACCGTTGAGAATTTTAGTGGTTAATTAAAAAATAAAAATAAAATATAATACACCACGACTTGACAGTTTTTTTTTTAGTGTGGAAGGTAATTGTTTTTTTAAACACTACTTCAAATTAATTTCTTTAAAAATTATATTTATTTACTAATTCTTTTAGTGTCTCCAGATTTCCTTCTTAATTCGTCATCCTCAGTTAATCGTTCTCGTCTTTCTTCAGTTTTCTCTCATTTTTTCCCTCATAATCTCTCATATTTTGTGTCTCCCTGGTAGATATCACTCCTATTATCTCATCTATACACAATTCCCTTTTATTTTTTTCTATTCCAAAAGATTCGTTTTATTTTTGTGTTTTATCGTTCTCTGATGTCTGGAAAAATATCAGATTTTGTTGTTGCTTCAATTTCTCCAAAAAAGGAGTCATGAAATTTGGTTGTTAGAGTTGTGCGATTATGGTTTCTGTCTGACCATAATTTTATGCTATGGAAATGGTATTGATGGATGACAAGGTTTAATTTTATTTTTTTTATAAATTCAAAGTTTTAAATTATAAGGATGATAAAATTCTAGCAACAATACAAAAAGCTCTTATCAACTTGAGATTACTATTCGTGAGAGAGTTGTGTACAACTTCCGTTCTCCTGGTGTTGCGTATAGAGCATTTGCAAAATAATACAGTGGTCCGAGAATTAGAAATCAGTTTGGTCACGGCCTCTCCGTACGGTTAAACACTACTTTAAATTAATTTAATTAAAAATTTTATTTTATTTTTTACAAATTCATTTAGTGTCATACTTTAAATTTAATTTAATTAAAAATTATTTTATTTTTACAAACTCATTTAGTGTCATCAAACTTTCCTTTTTAATTCGCCGTACTCCGTTAACCGTCTCTATTCGATAATCTCTCATTTTTTGCGCCTCCCTTATAAATATCATTCATATTATCTACTATATACACAATTCCTTTTTTACTTTCTTTACCAAATATTCCTTATTCATGTTTGTGTTTATCTTTCATCTGAAAAAAAAAATTAGATTTTGTTGAGCTTCAATTTTTTCAAGAAATGAGTCATGAAATTGGTTGTTAAAGTTGTTCGAGTTTGTTTAAACATAAATTTTATGCGACGTAAAATGCTATGAATGACAAGGTTTAATTCTTTATTTTGTAAATTCAAATTTTTAAATTATATTATCTGTTTATTAACAAAACTGTGTTTCATATTTCTATTCATATTTGTAGGTGATAAAATTGAAGCAACCGTGAGATTTTAGTTCTCGATTTGATATTAATATTCCGAAGGAGCTCTGTACAAGTTGGCGTTGCCTCTCACAATTACGGGTATATGGAACACTACTTCAAACACTGGTTTAACGAATCTATTAATTACATCACCACGAGTTGATAGTTCTATGAAACTATACAATGATTTTTAAAAAACTACTATTTTAAATGGTTACATTTTAATTTTAGTAATATATTATATATTTACATTCTAAATTTATAATTATATATCATGCAAATTCAAAAGAACTTAAAAAGAAATTTATGAAAGAATTAATGACGACTTAAAATGCAAATTCAAGATAATCGGAGTTTTTTAATGTGTATTGTATATTTTATTTTATATTTTGTTGGTGGGAAGATTATTCTTCGCTGTTGTATTTTCATGAGTAATACCGGAATGGAAAGATATTATTGGCCAGCAAAATTTATATGAAAAAATCTTAAATGTCATCATTTTTATATAAATAACATATTATGTTGAATAACAAAAATAAAATTCATTATTAAGTTTACTTACTCATCTTTACATTTACTATTTTACTTAACTTATATATGTCATGTCCATTATTTTTAAAAATTCTTATTTCATCTAATTTAATTATTTATTTTTTTACATAATTATTATTTTTATTTGTTTAAAATTAAAAGTATTGTTTTATAATAAGTTTTTTTGGAAAGAAAAAAAATATTCTTTCAGAAATTCAAGATTAAAAAGTGGTGTTGGAGTCATGCTTTTGATCGTGTAAGAAAATAGTTTTTTAAGTTAGGTTATGTTGATTATTATGACCTCGTTATTACAGAATATGTCAGTCTTTAACAAATTAAAAATAATATAGAAAACCGAATACGTCTAGCATACAATTAAGATCGAACATACAATCATACGATGCAAGATTTATTCAGATTCATACACAGCGGATATATAGCATAGCATACAAGATAAGAGTAAAAAGATAAGGGATAGAATGCACCAAGGTTTATCCTGGTTCAGCTGTCAATATGACAGCCTACATCCAGTCCTGACAATCCAACTGGATTTCAGCTTTTTCTTCAATAGAAAGAATTGAGACTTGTTTACAGATTGTCCAGTTTCCTCGAAACCTATCTATCTAACTCAATCTCTTTCCTATTGCTTAACCCCTTGATCCTTGCAGTCACTCGTCAGACTCACACAAGATCAAGTCCAGCTCCTTCTTGATGATCTTTACATCAACGAAGATCGCTACCAGTTTTCGTACTGGATTTTTCACAGTTGTTTTCTTTTTACACAAAACTTTGTTTACAGAAAGAAATAAAAAGAAGTACATAATTTATCTTCAATCTTGATCAATGCATCTCACACAATAATCTGGTTGTTCATTTGAGTGTTTGTGAGATCATTGTCTTTTTCTCTCAAGAATTCTTTTTCAGCTCTCTCATTGATTATGAATAATCTTTTTGGTCTTGATCTGAAAAAGCAATATCAGAATGTTATCAAAATGTTCTTAAGAGTTCTTCAGTGTTCTGAAGTATATTCAAGTGTTATCAAGTCTTGTTAGAAAAATGATTGAAAACTGTTTATATAGTTTCTGAAAAACAACTGATAAATCGATTTCTCAATCGATTCATTTAAAGTTATAAAACGGGCTTAATCGATTTGCCAATCGATTATCGCAAGTCTTGTTTCTCTTGAATCTTGAAACTACATAAACTAATCGATTTCCCAATCGATTCTTTTAATATACTTTTCAGAAAATTATGTGTAGACTTATATGAATCGATTGCATAATCGATGTCAGGTGCTTTGTTCCTATAATAAAATCAAACCAATCGATTACTTAGTCGATTCACTAAGTCACATAATCGATTCACAATACACATAATCGATTTGGCCACAAACTAAAGTTCCCTGTGATTTCAAAATTTTGTTTCAAATCGATCTTTGTCAATCGATTGTGTTTAAACAGGGAACTTAGCTTATTTCATGTTAATCGAAGTGCCAATCGATTTGGTAGTATTTTTCTGAAAAGTTCTTACCAGTTGGTTTAGCTCAATCGATTTCCCAATCGATTGATACCAAACTTAACATGATTGAAATTTCTCACAATAGAGTTGTCCAATCAATTGTGTTTGTCATAGGTCATGTTACTTTGAAATATTATTTAAAGCAATCGATTTGTCAATCGATTAGCCTAGTAATGGATTGTCCCTGTGACTTACCCAATCGATTTCCCAATCGATTTGTTTCAATTAGTTTTTTACTTTGTGATTTGCACAGTCGATGTGCCAATCGATTAGCATACAAATCAGGTTGCCACTGACTTGCACAATTTTTATCACTGATTGTGCCAGTCGATTGCCTAATCGATTGTGTAAACCACAAACAACATGTTTCCTTACAACCCTTTTACGAAATCGATTTTCCAATCGATTTTCAACTTTGTTGATTTCTTGAGTTCCAAGCAATTGTCTCAAGTATGTAGGGTTGAGTAGTTTGTTCTTGAAATCTTGCTCAGTTAAAATGTTAGAATTTATCATATGATGTATGAACATTGTATGTTTGTTAATTATGTCAAATTAGGATTAAGAGGACTAAAGTCCAACAGGTTTAAGATTAGATTTTTTTTATTGTAAATTGTTTTCTTAAAGTCAATTTATATATCTAATGTCAATAAATTTATGAGTATATAATATATATATATATATTAAATTAATATAATAATTTATTTATTAAGATCGTACTTTGTTTCCGTGCGATGCACGAATTACGATTACACACTAATATAGTATAGTATAGTATGTGTACTATTTAATTTGATACATGAAATTATCAAATTAAAGGATAGATACTATGGACAGATGTATCACTTGAACATATTGACCAAAAAGGAATGAATTGTGAGATTGAACAGAGTCCATTAATTAAGAGTAATGTTTCACGATATATAATTAATTAATACCATAGATCTCCAAGTGGAGAGAAGTATTCAAGTAAGGTATAATCTTTTTCTGCAGGGCTCGTTGTGAGTAGAGATGAGAATAGGCTAGACTGTTCGACAGGAGTCTATGGTCTAGTCTACTTTATGGTCTGACCTGATTTATTTTATAATAAGACTAGGCTCATGCTATATTTTAAAGTTTATTTATTTTAAATAGGCCGACATATATATATTAATATTTATTAATATTATTTTTTTATTATTATATTAATAATATTATTTCCTATTTTAAATTCTATCAATTAGGCAATTACTCTGTAGTCATTCCATATTCGGTAGTCATTCCAAATTTGGGTAGTAGTTCCATATTCGTAGTCATTCAATTAGTCAACGCAGTAGTCCTTCTATATTTGTTTGAGAGGTAATAATTGATGCGTTTGTTTCAGAAGAAAAAAATCTTTGAAACCAAGAATTTATGTTTTAGGGTTAAAATGATGTTTCGTTTCAGATTTTTAAAACTTATTTTTTTTAGAATATTATTTTTTTATTTAATATATATAGATATGTACGTGATATTGATATGTGGAGAGCATGTGTATGAGTAGAGCATTTAAATATTTTAATATGATAAGGCTTTTTAAATAGGTTTCCAAGTCGGGTCAGGCTTTTAAAAGGTAATGTCAGGCTAAAAAAAGTCTATGATAAGCCGTAGGCCAGACTTATGCCTAAAAAATTAATCGTAGACCAGACTCATGCCTTTCAAAGCCTGGCCTGACATATTCTCATCCGTAAATTGTGAGAAACTCTCGTTTAACTATTATTTATTTGATTTTCGATAATTCTTCAAATGGTACCTATTGCAAAAGAAAAAACAAAAAACATTTGAGACTCAAGATTTCACGTTCTATGGAGGAGAGGAGGATAGCCAAATATATATTCAGTTTTAATTTCGACGTTAATTTAAAATAAATAAAAAAAATTTACTCCCTCTTATTTTATAAGAAAAAATAAATATAATAAATTTAATAAAATTGATATA
>PGWS01019703.1:0-15656 GCA_002896235.1 Cicer reticulatum
AGATTATATGTTATTACTCTATCTAGATCAGCTGATGGAAAGTAGAACTCACCCCTAATAGGAACACCTAACAAATTGGCAACATCATCCAAAGTAATCGTCATTTCACCAAATGACATGTGAAATGATGAAGTCTTTGAGTGTCGTATTTCCACAAAAGTAGGAATCAAGTTGTTGTCAATCAGTTTCAGACTCCCCTGAAGTAACAATGTCGATTTACAAGAAAGGGGGGTTTGAATTGTAAATATACCTTTTAAAAATTTCTGTTAAAACTTAAGAAAATAACTCAAGATTGATCTTGGTTGTGAAAACAGAAAACGGAGAACGTTCTTGGTTTTAGTAGTAAATCGGAGAACGTTCCTTGATTAGTTAAAAACAGAAAATCAGTTTATGGTTTAATTAATTCAGAATGATAAATAGAGAGATAAGATAGAGAATACCACACAAAGATTTTATCCTAGTTCACCCAATGTGGGTTACGTCCAGTCCTCACACTGTGAGATTTTCTACTAAGTGTAAAAGAGCTTTCTTGAACTTACAACACTTAGTCTTAGATCAACCTTGATCTATTTCAACCTCTAATGCTTTCTGCCCAGAAAGCAATACCAGCACCTATCTAACCTTGATAGGAAGTAATCTTAAAACAAACTATAAAGAAACTCTTATAGTTTGAGTTTTTACAATTTGATTGTTTTGACAAAATCTGAAATTTCTCAACTCTTGTTTGAGAATTGGTATGTTATCTGTCTTGAGTCTTGAGTGTAGCTAGAGAAGGTTGGAGATGAATTGCAGATCAAAAAAGAGAGAAACAGAGCTGATGTCTCTGTGCAGAAAAAACAGAGAATGATTAACGTTCTTGGTTTGTCAGTTTGAACTTTCTTGAGCTTCAGTAATCATTCTGGAGTTCCCGTTTTAAACATTCTGGATTTCCTTTGTTATTGTCTTGTCATATGCCCAGATTGATCGAACTTTCTTGACATTTGATTTTTGGAGTTTGCAGACTGTCATGATTTTTGTCTGCCTTTGAGTCATTTGATCTTTGAGATCAAATAACCTTTTTGAGTCTGGATGATTCCTACTTGTTCCTTGCCATGTACTGATTAGTTATGAATAATTTCCAAGGCAGACTCTTTGTCAAAGAGATAGAAAAGGTTTGTCCAATATGTTGTGATGGACAGTTGTTGAAGCTGAAGATCATTCTCTGTTATGATGCAGAATGATCTTGTTGCTGCTTTTCTTGATTTGCTTGATTCTGTTCTTAATTAAATCCACTCAAAAACACATGTTAAATTAACATAACATTTTAGAATCAAAATTAACTTTCTTAATTAACCTTTGTTTATTTTCATCAAAACTTTAAATATAGAGTTTGTCTCAACAATCTCCCCCTTTTTGATGATGACAAACATGTTAATTTAGATTTTAATTCTGATTCTAATATAAAGAGCTGTAACAGCTCCCCCTCAATTTGTGCATTTGTTAATTCAGCATAAATTAAAACATTTGTATGTAATCAAATAGTGTTTCATTAAAGATAGCAAAGATACATCAATTTTGGCAGAGATACATCAATAGTGGCAGAATTACATAATGAAAGCTTTGACAAAATAAATCTAAATCTAACTTAATTCTCCCCCTTTGTCACACAAAAAGACAACAGCGAAAAAACTAAAAAGCTAGGGACGGAGAAGAGCCTTCTGAGGAGGAGGATTTTCCAGGATGAGGGATTTGAGAAGGAGGTGGAACCGGATGAGGAGGTGGAGGTGGAATTCCCAGCTTGGGAGCAAGGTGATCAACCATCCAAGTTCTGAGTAAAGCAGTCTCCTGATCGTGCTGAACTTGTCTTGCCATGAGGATATGTAGAGCAGCCATAATGTCAGAGTTGGAGGGTGCAGCTAAGGTGGGAGTAGAGTGAAGGTGAGCGGAGGGTTGAGAAGTGGTAGCAACAACGGTGTTGGAAGGAATAGGCATGATAGATATGGATGGAATAGAAGCAAAAGAGGATGATACAGATGGTAGGGGGCCAACAGATGTGGTAGAGGGGCCAACAGTAGCGGGAAAGTTCAAAAACTGACTTATGCCAAAAAATGGATGAGCTAGTTTTCTGAGGTGAAACAAACAGTGGAGACATGGTAGAGAAAAGTGGATTAGACAAGAAAGTACTGAAGTCGTGGGTAGGGGAGTGAAGTGTTTGAGAATAAGAGGGAATAGCTGAAGAGGATGTGCCGGATGTTTGAGCAAAAAGGGTGGAAGGTGCTGGGATATGTTCTAGAGAACGTTCTGGAGGTGGTGGAGAACGTTCTGGTGGTGTGGGAGAAAGTTCTGGTGTAGGTATTTTTTCTGGGGTTTCCTTAGAATGAGGAGGTGATGAGAATGAAACAGGAGTTGTGGTAGGTCGTCTTCCTGCTGATCTTTTCCTTTTGAGAGAGGTGGGACAGGATGGAGGAGTGGGTGTCGGAGCAGAAGAGTTTTTACGCATATGAGAGAGATTCTTGGTGGAGAACTTGGAAATTTTTATCAGAGATTTTTCAGATGCAAGAGATACTCCAAAATGCCTGAAGATTTTAGTCAGGACCATGCCATAAGGCACAATATTCTTTCTGTAATCTTTTTTGGCGGCACAGATCATGTGCTGGAGAATAACATAGGGTAGATTCAATCTCTTGCAGTTTAAAAGATGGTAAATGAGCAAGGCGTCATTATCAGATACATACTCATGACTTCCACAGTGTGGAATCAAGGTATGTTGGCACATGTTGAATACCTTGGGAAGAGGCTTCAGATAAGTGGCCAAAAAACGTGTGGAATCTTCTTCAAACAAATCGGCCAAAACTTCTGTCTTTCTAAAACCTAAAGACGAATACCATTGGTCACCAAACACATATGGCCCTTCTGTTGGTAGCTGAAGAATGGTGGCCAAAATATCTGGAGTCAATTTGATTTCCACTCACTTAATTGTTGAGATAAAAAGAGATTTGTCAGCAAAGGTTTTGGCGTTGCAGTAGAATGCACGGACAATGTCTGGGAAATAAGATTCAGAGATCTTTAAGAATGATGTCCAGCCAAGAACATCAGTATGGTGCGGAACAGCATTGCCATCTACAACAAGATTGTCAAAAACAAAAACTTGGCCAATCCCAACTGGGCGTTGAGCCCATTTTTCTATGAAGAGTTTTGATTTGGCAGGGGAGATCAGAGGAGGAGTAGTCTGTCTAGGTTTCTTAGCGGGGGGAGACGGTTCCGAATCAGAAGATGTGGAGGTAGAAGAAGGCTGAGGGGATGAAGAACGTTTGGTATGTTTTGGTGGAGAAGATTGTGGCGGAGGAGCAGTCTGAGCAGGAGAACATTCTTGTGGTGGGGAACATTCTGGAGAATGTTCTGGAGAGGTGGGTTTCTGACTAGGTTTTAGGTTTTGTTTGGGGGCAAGCGTTTTCTTTCTCTGAGGATTTGGGAGATTTTTACGAGTAAGAAATTGAGCAATAGTCATTGTGTTTTTCGTTTTCAGGTTTTTAGTTTGTGGTTTTGGTGGAGAGAGATGTTCTTTTTGATTTGTAGGAGGGGAAACGATGTCATTGATCGATCTCCGTTTTTGATGGGGAGGAGTTGAGTGCGATGGTTCAGAAGAGAAGGCAGATTTTGAGGGTGTCGAAGGTTTAGTGGTTGTTGATGGATTTTGTGGTAGTGGTGTTGGTGCTGTGGGCGTCGTTTTTCTTTGTGGTTTAGTTTGTGTTGGTGATTTTGCTACTGGGGGGCACGAATCAGAAGAGTCATCACTCTCAGAGTCTGAAATGATGAAATAATGTGGTTTAGGGTTCATGGATTTCGAAGTGCCAATTCCAGATTTGACTCGCATGGAGCGTCGTGGAGGAGTGATTCTAGTGCGTAGATGGGGAGGCACTTGAGCGAAGTTTGGTGTATGACGGGTGTATAGTGGTGGAAGAAAGATAGACGGAGGAGATGGTGATGTTGGGCGAGGTGGTGGAGATGGTGAACGCTCTATGGATTGGTATGAAGAAGATGAAGAGGGTGGTGTACAGGGAGAGGCATTTTTGCGTGCAGACTGTTTGGTTCGAGCCATGGTCGTTTTGAGAAGAAGATGATGAAGAAGATGAACAGTGGAAGTGGTATATAGAGAGAGAAAGGTTAGTCCAGCTTTTGGGGAAAAGAAAGTGAGAAGAAAAACAGTTTTCTGACTTGAGAAGATGGAGAGAAAAAGGTGGAATAATGATGAGTATGCTGCCCAATAGTAACAGTTTGTACCTAGGGAAAGAGGAAAAGCATTTTGGGGGTTTAAGGAGTGTATGTGTCAGCACTCTTGCTTCAGACAAAAGGGCACGTGTAATAAATGCCAAGATTTGCCTTTTTTGATTTTGAGAGGGAAAAGCAGATTGTTGCTTTTTTCAGAACGGAGAATGATGAATCGCGAAACGGAGACTGATAAACGATCTTCGTTTTCTGCAGAAGCAGATTTTAACCAGAATTTTCTGGATTTTTCATGATTCTCAGTTTTTCTTTGATTGAATTAAAACTATCCTCCACAAGAGGCTTTGTAAAAATGTCCGCAAGTTGATTTTGAGTATCAACAAAGATTAATTCAACGTCTTTCTTATTGACATGATCACGAATAAAATGATGTTTTATTTCAATATGTTTTGATCTAGAATGCTGAATTGGATTTTTGGACAAATTTATAGCACTTGTATTATCACAATAAATTGGAATACTGGAATAGCTTACAGAGTAATGTTGAAGTTGGTTTTTAATCCACAAAACTTGTGAACAACAGTTTGCAGCTGACACATATTCGGCCTCAGTTGTGGATAGTGCTATGGTGTTCTGTTTTCTGCACGACCAACTGATTAATGCTTCGCCTAAGAACTGACATGCTCCACTTGTGCTTTTTCTTTCAACTTTGTCTCCAGCATAATCAGCATCACAGTATGCTATAATATCAAACTGTGAACCTTTTCTATACCAAAGACCAAGATTAGTTGTTCCAACAAGATATCTAAATATGCGTTTAACTGCTGTTAAGTGGGATTCTTTTGGCGCTAATTGAAAATCGAGCATATAATCCTACTGCAAACACAATATCTGGTCTGCTAGCAGTTAGATACAACAAAGAACCGATCATTCCTCGATATTCTTTTTCATAAACAGATTTGCCATTTTCATCTTTTTCTAAAGAAGTAGATGGATGCATGGGAGTTGTCATAATTTTTGACTCATTCATTTTATATTTAATCAATAAATCTTTGATGTACTTTTCTTGACAAATAAAAATGCCTTTTTCATATTGTTTGATTTGTAAACCAAGAAAGTATCTTAATTCACCCATCATGCTCATTTCAAATTCACTTTGCATAAGTTTTGAGAAATTTTCACACAGTTTTTCATTTGTTGATCCAAAGATGATGTCATCCACATATACTTGAACAATGAGTAATTCATTTCCCTCTGTTTTCTTAAATAAAGTAGTATCGATTTTTCCTCTTTGAAAATCATTTTCAATTAGAAATGAACTCAGCCGTTCATATCAAGCTCTTGGTGCTTGCTTTAAGCCATATAGTGTTTTGGTAAGTTTGAAAACATGATTTGGTTTTGATTGGTTTTCAAAACCTGGGGGCTGTTTTACATACACCTGTTCGTTTAGAAAACCATTTAAGAAATCACTTTTCACATCCATTTGAAACAGTTTGATAAATTTATGAGATGCATATGCAAGAAGTATTCGAATAGCTTCTAACCTTGCAACTGGAGCAAAGGTTTCATCATAGTCTATACCTTCTTGTTGATTGTAGCCTTGAGCTACTAATCTTGCTTTGTTTCTAACAACCTTACCTTCTTCCTCAAGTTTGTTTCTGAATACCCATCGAGTGCCAATAACTGTTTGATCTAATGGATCTGGTACTAGAGTCCAAACTTCATTTTTCTCAAACTGCAGAAGTTCTTCCTTCATGGCATTTACCCAAGATTGATCAGTAATAGCATCTTTAATTGACTTTGGTTCAATCTGAGATATTATTGCCATGCTGTGTTCATCATTCTTGAATGATTTTCTGGTTCGGATTCCATCAGTCGTGTCTCCAGTGATCTGAGTTTGAGGATGATCTCCAATTGTTTTCCAACTTTTTGGTGGAGAATGAAACAGAGATTGTTTATCAATCTCTGTTTTCTGCAGACTGATTTGCTGCTGTGTTTCAATTTGAGTTTCTTCTTCCTCATCCTTTTTACTTATGTCTAAGTCATCAAACTCATCAAACAATACATGCATACTTATTTCAACAACGTTAGTTCTCGAATTGAACACTCTATAACCTTTAGATTCGGTTGAGTATCCAAGAAAGATTGCTTTATCGGATTTTGCATCAAATTTTCCAATAAGATCTTTGTTGTTTAAAATGTAACAATAACACCCAAAAATATGAAAGTAAGAAATGTTTGGTTTTCTGTTTTTCCAGATTTCGTATGGAGTTTTGTTGATGATTTTTCTGATAGATACACGGTTCAAGATATAGCAAGAAGTGTTTATGGCTTCTGACCAAAAGTACCTTTCAACATTTGATTCTTCTAAAATAGTTATTGCCATTTCTTGTAGTGTTCTATTTTTTCTTTCAACAACTCCATTTTGTTGTGGAGTTCTTGCACATGAACGATTGTGAGATATACCAAGTTCATCACAAAAGTTTTTGAATGAGGCATTTATGAATTCTCCTCCATGATCACTCCTTACAGAGATAATGCTGGAGTCTTTTTCATTTTGCACCTTTTTACAAAATGTTTTGAATGATTCAAATGCATCATCTTTTTGTTTTAAAAACAGAACCCATGTAAATCTTGAGAAATCATCAACAATAACAAAACCATATTTCATTCCTCCTAGACTTGTTGTTTTGACAGGCCCGAATAAATCTATGTGAAGTAGTTCAAGAGTTCTTTTTGTTGTTACAAAATCTTTTGTATGAAAGCTGCTTTTGACTTGCTTACCTTTTGCACAAGCTTCACAAATTTTATCTTTCTCAAAATTAAGTTTTGGTAAGCCTCTAACAAGATCAAGTTTGGAGATTTTTGAAATCGTTTTCATGCTGATATGTCCAGCCCTTTTATGCCAGATCCATTTATCTTTATTGATTGATATAAAGCATGATTCATCAGGTAATTCTTCAAGATATAAAACATATAAATTTTTCTTTCGCTTTCCAGAAAACAGAATTTTTCCAGTTTTAGCTTTCTTGATTTCACATACCTTTGGCTTGAAAACGACTTCGCATCCATTGTCGCATAACTGACTTATGCTTAATAAATTGTGTTTTAATCCTTCCACGTATTGAACATCATTTATTTGAGCAGAGTTTGTCTTACCAATGGTTCCATTACCCTTAATTTGAGCTTGATCATCATTTCCAAATGTGACCGAACCACCATCCTTCTTGATGAAGGTTATGAAACAATTTCTATCTCCTGTCATGTGCCTTGAACAACCACTGTCCAAGAACCAATGCTTTCTCTTTGTATTTTGAAAACCAACTTGCAGGTGATATCATTTCAGTCTTAGGTACCCACTTTGTTTTGGGTCCTTGAGAGTTAGTTTTTAAGTGGTATATCATTCTCGTTTTGGAAACAGCTGTGTTGTTAGTTGTTGATTTTGAAATGGGTTTAACAACATATGATTTAGAGGAGTTGAACTTTGGTTTAAAGGAGTTTTTGAAACGTTCAACTTGTAATTTTGAACTTTCTCCGTTTGGGAGACAGACTGGAGAACGTTCTCCGTTTTGCTGTTTCTTAGACATAATTTTGACAGGATGATTCTCCTGTTTAAAAAACTTCTTTCTTTCAATTTTTTCATCCCTTTTTCTAAAGTAGCAAGCAAATTCTAGATGTCCAAGTTTTTTACAATATGAGCATCTAGTCTTGCATTTTTCTTCCTTTCTTTCTGGGACAAAGAAGTTTTCATAGAGTTTGGTTTTTTGGGTTTGATTGAAACCAAGACCAGCTTTATCAAAAATTCCTATTTGAGATCCCATGATGTTATGAAAAGTTTCAGTGGCTTTAATGAAGTTTAGTAAATCTGTTTTGAGAAGTTCATTTTCATTTCTAAGTTGAACGTTCTCCGTTTGTAGCGCAGAATGTTCTTGACATTCTTCACTTTCAAAAACTTTTGTTTCTTTCAATTCTTGAATCATTTTTTTTAACAGATTATTTTCAGCCTGATTTCTTTCTTTCTCTTCTTTCTCTTTATAAAACTGTTCTTTCAGAGAACTACATTTTTGAATAAGAAGATTTGAGTCATTTAACAAGTTATCAAATTCATTTCCCATTTGTTGACATAAATGACAAGGTTCAGAATTTATTACCTCTTCTTCCTCTGTTTTTGCCATCAAGCATATGTTGGCTTCTTCTTCTTCAGTTTCTGATTCCTCTGAATCATCCCATGTTGCCATCATTGATTTCTTTTTGAAGGGAAATCGTTTTGGTGGATTTTTGTTTGATGGACATTCTGCTTTGTAATGTCCCAATTTGTTGCATCCAAAGCATGTGACTTGACTCTTGTCAATCTCTGTTTTAGGATTTTTGTTTTGAAATCCCTTTTTGATTTGATCTCTTCTTCTCATCATTCTTTGTATTCTTCTAGTGAGAAGCGCAATTTCATCAACATCTCCCTGTTCATTTTCTTCTGAATCTTCTTCTACTGGTACTGTGACTTTATCGTGAGAAGCTTTCAGTGCTATTGCCTTTCCTTTCTTGACTGGTTTGTCTTCTTGCAACAGTACTTCATGAGCTCTTAGTGTTCCAATTAGTTCTTCTAGAGGTAGTGATTCAAGGTTCTTGGCTTGACTTATAGCTGTCACCATTGGTCTCCAAATGATTGGAAGGCACCTCATGATTTTTCTTACTCTTTCTTGCACAGTATAAGCTTTGCCAAGGGAACGCATTTCATTTACTATTGTGGTGAATCTTGAGTACATTTCATCAATAGTTTCTCCTTCTTGCATTTCGAACAGTTCAAACATTACTTATACTTATATCTATCCTGTTCTTTGACATGGACTTGTCCTTCATGATGTGTTTTAATGTGAATCCCAATAAAGCTCTTTTCTTTTTTTTGGCATTCCATTTACCCTTTTATCATCCCAATAATCAACGATGATAAGGCTTCTTGAGCTTTGAGTTTATAAGTACACAAGATCATCTGCTAAATTGAGCTTTTGAGTTTAAAGTAAAGTTAGATTCATCTTGATCAACCCTTTCTTCTGAAATCTCCATCTGTAATGAGCGCCACACTCCTGTATCTTGAGTTTTAAGAATAACTTGCATTTATCTTTTATCCCAAATAATAGTAGTCTGATCCATCAAAGTGATGTGAGTCCGGTTTGGATAATACACTCACTTCAGCAATGTACATCTTTTTTTACAATTCTTTAGATCTTTTCTCTAAACACTTTGTTAGGTGTGAATTTTAGAGGACCGAGTCTGATGCCAAATGAAGTAACAATGTACTCGATTACATGAAGATGCGAGTTTGAATGTTAAATATGCCTCTCTAAAATTCCTGTTTCAAACTTAAGATAAATAAGACTCAAGAATGATCTTGGTTATGAAACAGAAACGGAGAACGTTCTTGGTTGATTAGTTATAAAACTAGAGAACGTTCCTGATTTAAGCAGAGAACAATATAATCAGTTTATGGTTTAATCTTTAAGTTGTCAGAGAATACTAATAAAGAGAGATAGGATAGAGATATACCACACAAAGATATTATACTCTGTTCACCCAATGTGGGTTACGTCACCAGTCCTCACACTGTGAGATTTATCCACTAAGTGTAACGAAGATCTCTCTTAGAACTTATCTAGCACCTAGTCTAAGATCACACCTATGAGTCTTATTTCCATCCTTAGATGTTTCTGCACCAGAAAGCAATTACCAGCATCAACTACTAACCTTGAAATATGAAAGTTAATTCTATAACAACATAAAGAAGCTCTCTATGTTTGAGTTTTTACAAATGATTGTTATGACAGAACTAGATTTTTGCTCAATACTCTTGTTTGAGAATTGATTCTTTACAAAGGATCTAATGACAATTGCACAAGCTATTTGATAAGTAAAAACCAGCAACTGTTTCGCAGAAATCAGTAAGTAAGATTGCCTCTGTTTTTTTGCAGAATTTCAAGTATGTATGTGATTGATGATGGATTTCGAAGCACTTGAATTTCTTGCTTAGAATCGGGACAATGGCCTTCTATTTATAGGCTGTAGATGTACTTGAATGAAGGTACAAGAGCTGTTGGAGAGACTTTGCTTTTTGACTGAAACATTATTTCAGAATAAAAATAATCCTTCTTTGAAATAGCTTTTTGACTTTTAATGGTTTAGCATTTAAAGCATTTTTGTCCTTTCTTAGAAAGTGCTTTTGACGTTTCTTCATTGATCTTGGATGGTATGTTATCTGTCTTGAGTCTTGAGTGTAGCTAGAGAAGGTTGGAGATGAATTGCAGATCAAAACAGAGAGAAACAGAGATGTTGTCTCTGTGCAGAAAAAACGGAGAATGATTAACGTTCTTGGTTTGTCGATTTGAACTTTCTTGAGCTTCAGTAATCATTCTGGAGTTCCCGTTTTAAACGTTCTGGATTTCCTTTGTTATTGTCTTGTCATATGCCCAGATTGATCGAACTTTCTTGACATTTGATTTTTGGAGTTTGCAGACTGTCATGATTTTTGTCTGTCTTTGAGTCCTTTGATCTTTGAGATCAAATAACCTTTTTGAGTCTGGATGATTCCTACTTGTTCATTGCCATGTACTGATTAGTTATGAATAATTTCTAGGGCAGACTCTTTGTCAAAGAGATAGAAAAGGTTTGACCAATATGCTGTGATGGACAATTGTTGAAGCTCAAGATCATTCTTTGTTATGATGCAGAATGATCTTGTTGCTGCTTTTCTTGATTTGCTTGATTCTGTTCTTAATTAAATCCACTCAAAAACACATGTTAAATTAACATAAAATTTTAGAATCAAAATTAACTTTCTTAATTAACCTTTGTTTATTTTCATCAAAACTTTAAATATAGAGTTTGTCTCAACATCCCCCACTATAGTGTCCTAACTCAGATAAATTCACCCACGTCTCTATACTTCGCTGGAGAACGGGTGAAGTAAATTGTTGCAAAAAAATTTCATGGTCAACAATTTTTAGCATTGATCGCTCCTACATATAAATAAAATGTACGATATTAAAATTAAATATAGAACATAAATAATAATTAACTTAAAATTTTTTAATGCATCATAAATATAAGTAATTTAAATATTTTTACATGCTGTTAATAATAATTGATTTAAATATTTTTTAATACACCTTAAAATATAATTATTTTAATATACTAAATAATAATTTTAGATTACACCATAATATATTAATTTAACTTACTTCATGGCTGTGCATGTCCGAGTCTCTATACTGCAGTTGGAGAACGGGTGAAGTAAATTGTGCAAAAATCTATGGTCAACAATTTAGCAATTGACCGCTCCTACTATAAATAAAATGTATGATATTAATTTAAATTATAGAACAGTTAAATTATTATTTATGTTCTATATTTAAATTTAATATCATACATTTTATTTATATGTAGGAGCGGTCAATGCTAAAAATTGTTGACCATGAAAATTTTTTGCAACAATTTACTTCACCCGTTCTCCAACGAAGTATAGAGACGTGGGTGAATTTATCTGAGTTAGGACCACTACAGTGGGGGAGTCTGAAACTGATTGACAACAACTTGATTCCTAATTTGTGGAAAGATGGCACTCAGAGACTTCATCATTTCACATGTTATTTGGTGAAATGACGATTACTTTGGACGATGTTGCCAATTTGTTAGGTGTTCCTATTAGGGGTGAGTTCTACTCTCCATTAGCTGACCTAGATAGAGTAATAACATATAATCTTGTCGTTACTTTATTAGGGGTGCTTCTTGAAGAGATATGGGAGAAAACAAAAACAAAAACAAAAACAAAAACAAAAACAAAAACCAAGGGTGCACACTATAGACTAGATTGGCTGAAAGTGGTATTCATACGACAATGTGCAGCCCAACGATTTGAATGTGCTACTCGAGCGTATTTGATGAATCTAGTAGGTAGTACTATTTTTGCAGATAAAAGTCATACATTAGTTGATGCAAAATATCTTCCCTTATTCAGAGATTTGGATACGCTTTGGGTACTGCTGCACTAATAGTCCTTTATGATCTACCTCTCTAATGCTAGTTGTTACGACACAAACAGTTAGATGGATACATGTATCTGCTCAAGTTATTAAATAATTATGATTATTATTATTTGTTTTATGATTTCTATTTATTTATTTTTATGTTTATAATTAATTAATTAATTTTTATTTGCAACAATATTGGATTTACGAATACTTTCTAGATATTCGTACAAGAAGTGATCAGGGTGCCGATGTTCAGTGCATTGCCCGAATGAATAGATGGAGCACAGACAAGGCAAGTACAAGATCCATGAGTATAGACATATGATTGACGCATTGACACCTGTTGAAGTCATATAGAGACCATGGGAGAACTATAGGGATGTCATTCCCTTTGATGATATCATGTTATACACTGGTCACTCCGACTATGCAGCACAATAGTGACATATCTACCAGAGAGGTGTTTGAGACAGTTTGGATATATCCAACATATTCCACCACCACCACTTCCAGCTTTTCCTAGATTATCTATGCAGATATGGAATGGTTGGGATATGTGACCCATGTCACCGAGATATTTCACATGATCCATCCAACTACGTATCCATCTGAGTGTTAGGAGGAATATTTGGAGTGGTTCTACCAGATATCTCATCCAATACTAGTGCGACCAGATGGTGTACCCCAGGTCCCAAATTTTGGTGTCACAACCACCGCTGCAGATGGTTCTACTTCACAACCATCTATCGTTCAACAGATTAGTGATCTTATACATCAAGGGTTGAATGAACATGAAGCTAATCCAAATGATGAGATGTATATTCTTTTTTATAAGGCTTTGTATTTAACCTGTCGCCAAACTAGTTAGCAGTTACTTTTATAAACATTGTACTTGTGAATTTTAATATTAGTTTGTTTTCACATCCATGTAGAAAGATTATGACACAAACCGCTCATAGTGGTATTAGGACCACTCAAAAATCGATGGAACTACGACATAACAACCATTCTAAAAAGCGAATGGACTATGACATAAAACCGCTCTAAAAATCAAATGGACTACAACATAACAACCACTCAAAAAATCGAAGGGACAACAATACAAAACAACTCTAAAATATCGAACGGGCATAAAGAAATGAGAGAAGTTGCTCGGAAATTAAGCGAGTAGAAGAATAGAAAAGAGAGAAAGAAGAGAAAAGAGAAAGTTGAGAAACGCATCCACGGATCTGTCATCGATCATATGATAATCTGGGTAGCAGTTTACAACATTCTTATTCAGAGCATCTCAAACATCTCTAGCAGTAGTTATACGATAACCAACAAGTTCATTAAGAATATAATTCGTATCATTATTTTCCCATGGGTTAATTCTTCAGTTGTCTTATCATTTACTATTTGCTTCAAACTGAAACAGTTTATTGAAATCATAGGCAACATAACCAAATCCATTAATCTCTTCAGTTAACACAGCAAAAAGAAACGTCTTAAAATGTTTAGTTTTGAGTTTAGAAAAATGTTTAAAAATCACAATTTGTGCCACATAAGATATTACTGGCTTGAGTCGCAAACTAGGTCGCTCTCTTTAAGACGTTTCACGGCAATGCTCAAATTGTTCAAGGCAGACTATCAACCACAAAGTTCCTAGGATAAAACAAACCAGATTCACTGTATTGGAGTTCCACTGTAGTACACTCTCAATATGGCGGTTAAAGCCACTTTCAATATGACGATTAAAATTACTCGCAATATGGTACTATGACCACTCATAACTCAAAAAGACTACGACACAAAAAATCGCACTAAAAGACTACGACACACAAACTGCTACAAAAGACTACAACACAAAACTGCTCATAGTGGTATTAGGACCACTCAAAAATCGACAGAAATACGACACAACAATCATTCTAAAAATCAAAGGGACTACATAATAACAATCACTCTAAAAATCGAAGGGACTACGACATAACAACCGCTCAAAAAATCAAAGAGACTACGACATAACACCCGCTAAAAAAATCGAAGGGACAACAGTACAAAACCGCTCTAAAATATCAAAGGGGCAAAAATAAATGGGAGAAGTGGCTCGGAAATTAGGCGAGTATAATAGAAAAGAGAAAGTTGGGAAATGCATCCAACTTTGGTGTACTTTTCACAATAGTTTGAAACTCATTATATAGTGATGGAAGCAAACTCACATATGTTTTTCATCCAATGTGAGACTTTAGTATTTATAGAGTTGAAAACTACTCAAAATATGAGAGTTTTCCAATGTGGGACTTCAAAAAAATTAAATTCACACTATGTTCCAACAATCCCCCACTTGAATTAAAAAAAAATGTTTCTTTCCAATGTGGGACTTCAACAAATTTTTTAATTCACACAATAACGTACTCGATGTTCCAACAATCCCTCACTTGAATTTAAAAAAAAATGTTTTTGAAATAGCATCAAACGCTTCTATAAGATTGTGCATAAACAAATGTGTCTCTTGACTTGAACATTTGCATAGTAAGTAAGATTCAGATTCAACAAGAGTGACTCATAATCTTGAACTCTATCTTTGACATCAAACCCACAAACAACATTTTCAAAGAGTGTATTCTTAAAAGTCGATGCACTAATAGCCCTGCACGTGTATCCAATATAGTGAACGCTCTAGGAATTATGCCTCGATATTCCATAGTAAACGACCCCACTTCCATATTCACATAGGTGAGTCTATCAAAAGTACTCATGTAGCTAGGTACTCCATCCACATAGAGTATGGATCTCATTAAGAGTTTTTATTACCTCATCCTATCATCGCTTCAGGAATCATGCTTATCTGATTTATAATAGCATGTTCATCTCATATCACTTCACGACTTGTTATTACCCATTGGACCTAATTCTTGAGATCTTCAGTCTTTTAGGTCCGGTTACCATCATGAGTGACTCTATAGGTATTAGTCTCATCATTTTGGATGTATTTATGAATTTCTCTCTAGCTAACCCTTTCGTTAAAGGATTTGTTAAATTCTCACCAGTGTGTGCATGCTCCACTATAACAACTCATTTAGAAAGTAACCCTCTAATAGGGTTGTGCTTACGACGAATTTGTCGTCTCTTATCATTGTAATAACGATTCTCAATCTTCGCAATAGCAGCGGTACTATCGCAGTGGATCAACATATCTATCATAGATTTTTCCCATTTAGGGTTCTCAACTAGCAAGCATCTCGACCAGCTCGCTTTTTCACTAGTAGTAGCTAGTGCTATCATTTCAGACTCCATAGTGGACTGAGCCAATATCATATGTTCTTCAATTTCCAAGAAACAACACCACTAGATATACTATAATATAGTCACTGGTTGTTTTGGAGTCATTTGATAAAATGTTCTAATCAGCAACATTGTATCCTTCAAGGACGATAAGAAATCCTTGATAAT